>PVIH01009280.1:0-83704 GCA_004025045.1 Sigmodon hispidus | reverse complement strand
AAAAAAAAAAAAAAAAAAAAAAAAAAAAAAAAAAAAAAGAAAGCCAGACAGAAAAACAGGAAGGACATTCCAGGTCTAGAATTCACATTGTCATATCCAAGTAATAAAATAGTCTAGGAAGCTTGGCATTCTTAACAAAAGGCAAACAGAAAAATGAGAGAAAAGCAAGAGTCCACAGAACAAGTATTTTAAAATCTTTTTATTTGTTCTTTGAGAATTTTATACAAGTAAATGATGTGCCTGAAGCATATCCGCCCCTTCACTAACCCCTCCAACTCTGCCTGAATCCCTCCCCCAGCATCTCCTCTTCCAAACTTCCTCTCTCCCACAACCCCCCTCCCTCCTCCTAATAGCCCACCGAGACCATGAGTGTTGCCAGTGCATACATCAGGACCTTAGGCCTTGGTGAAGTCTGTGAGATCCAGTTTTCCTCAGGCTTTCCAGGGTAAAACTGTCCCCTAGACTGTCTCTCATTACTATAATAAAATACTAAAAATGGGCTACTCAGTAACAAAAAGAGGATTATTCTGGATGACAGATGCAGAAGAATGAGGACTCTCATTTACAGGTGGCTTTCTTATTGCTCTAGGCTAAGGTGGTACAGGGCATCCACTGACAAGAGACAGGGACAGAGAAGGCAGAAGAGAGACAGTGGAAGGGGGGGTCTTCTTTAAGAGCCACCAGGATTCTATCATGAGGCTCCACCTTACTGACCTTATCTGACCCTAATTATCACCTCCCCTAACTCTCCCCCCACCCAACACCACAGTCAGATTACAAAGACTCACTGTGGAAATCAAATTTCAATAGATGGAGCTTTAGGAGACACTCAGCCCATACCCAACCCATAGTTGAGTCTAATTTAACAACATTTTTCAAACCAATCATTCAGTAAATATTTGTAGCATGGTTCTTGGACTCGGAATTGGATAGTCCTACTGGGAACAGTGTCTTCAGGATCAGCAAGGTCTTGAGTGTCAAAACAGCAGAAAATACAATTGTCCCTAGGTCTCTATGGAGAATTAGTTGCAGTGTCTGCATGGAGATCTAAATCCACATATGCCCAGTTCTCTACATACAATGGCATTGTATTACCATAGAAGCTGGCAACATTTTCCTGTATATTTTGTATCATTTGCACATTAATCAGAATGCCCAGTGCAATGTAAATGCTATGAAGATATCGGTTATAGAATATCATTTAGAGAATAATAACAAAAAAGAGAGCCTAAAAAAATTAGTCTGGAATATCAGAAGACAGAGTCATCTCTCCAGCCTTTTGTTTTTATTTGGGTTTTTTGTTTTTGTTTTTTTCAAAACAGGGTTTTCTATGTAACAGTTTTGGCTGTCCTGGAACTTGCTTTGTAGACCAGGCTGACCTCAAATTCACAGAGATCCTCCTGCCTCTGCCTCCCAAGTGCTGGGACTAGTGGCATGTGCCACTTCTGCCTGGCTGTTAGGCCTTAAACTCACAGAGATCCAGACAGACCTCTGTCTCCCTAGTGATGAAATTAGAGGTGTGGGTCACCACTCCCTGACCTTCACGGCCTGGCTGTGGGTGATTCTGTCCTCTGATGTTCCAGACTAATTTTGTTAAACATACAATATATCACCACAAGCCTATACAAGTCCAATGTATTTTTTCTCCCAGTATGTCCAACCTCTGTTTGGTTTACATGCTCATGGATATGAGTGGTGAGGGTAAAGTATGCAGAAACAAAAGGCATTATTTAACTGAGTAAAATTTTTCCATGCATGGCTCACACACATAAACATACACAAACACACATGGGTGTGCAAATAAATGATAAATAAATATTATTTTAAACACTTTTAAGAGAAAAAAGACCATGAGAAGCAGAGGAGAAAAAGCAATTTGTCTCCAGAGGGATCCAAAGGTGGGCAGGAAAGATGTTAGTAAGTTTTCCTCCTTCTTGAAGGCAGTGGACAGTGGGCCTGGGGACGGTCAGAAGGAAAGCAGTGTACTGATGACGTGTCTCACAGCTCTTCAGAGTGAGGGGTGCTTCAAGTGCAGAAATTACAGTAGGACCCCAGCATGAGGAACGAGGTGACACAGTTAGAAAACAAGTGAGCTCAAGAGGCATGTGGCCTTGTTTGTAGGGCTGAGCTGAAGTCACAGATCTTCCATAAAGTCCCAAATCACCTACACTTCCCTTCTCTAGCCTCTACCCACTTCATCTCTCGGACACCTTGAAATGCCTGAAGTTCTGCCTGCCAGACTCCAGGTAAGTGATTCATCCCCTGCCTTCCTTCTCCATCCCCAGCAGTGTCCATTATTCCTGGAGCTTGGCTGGAAGCCCAGGCTTTGAATCTAAAAAAAAAATGACTTCCTTTCTTGAACTGGCACCAAGGAAAGTTGTGCATTTTTTTCTAGATTTTTCTCCATGCTTCCCCACAATGACCAGACTCAGAAGAATTGCCAAAAACTTACTCTTAGCTATATAGTACAATCTTCATCAGTTCAGGTCCAGTGTGGTTGGGACTGCTACGTGCCCAGGGAGCCTGAGTGGACCACAAAGGAGAAAGAATGGAGTGCTCAATATGCAGCTTAACACTGATTATTCTGCCATTAAGAATATCCCTGACCATGGTGAAGTGCTTGTATGCTGTCTTGTCTTACATTCATGAGCCTGATAAAAGGCATTCTTCCCATTTTATTCATGTTGAAAACTGACTCTTAGACCAAATAATTCATCCAAGGTCAGGATGAGAACTTAGGGCCTCTGAAAGTTATGAGTGGATGTTCAGCTCCTGCTGAGTGACACACTTGCTGGGGAAATGGGAACCCCAGACATTAACCCACAATGGACCAAAGTAAAAATAGCGTAGAAACTTGGTGGACCAAAGAATTTCTTTGAGCTCACTTACAGGAATATGAGTGAGGGGTTACTTATAGGAGCAAAAACGAACAACATCAGCTTCATCACCAAATGCCAGCATGGATAATAGTTCACAAAAACTTAAAACATGGAGCACATAGTTCAATCTGCAAGCAGCTCAAAAGCTTAGTATATCTCTCCTGGGTAACACAGGTAGCCTGAGCCTCTTTCATGCACCTCAGCTGGTTGGTCTCTTTTTCTCTTCCTGCATTAAGCTAGTCTCTGTCATTTCTGGTCAGTTCATCTGATCTCTGCTTCCTCTGGACAGCTTGTCTTGTGTGAGAATGTCTCTTAGCAGTCCTTGCTGATTGTATATGCTTGGTGAGGGAGAGGCTTAGTGAATCCAGTCAGCTTCAGTTACTTCCTGAAGCTATTGAGTTGTTCACTTCCTGAGTTTTACTAAGCTTCCCTGAAGGATAGAATGTTTTGCCACCCTTTAGAATATACAGAATCTTACAGAGCTTCTCTACAAGATGAAAATATCTCTGAGGAGACTACTACACAACAGCCTCTGGCCTGCTAGGAAACTGTCCCTGAGTTTGGGGAAGTGGAGAACTCTGCATGCTCTGTTAGAAAAGTGAGAGAATAGAAGAATACACAGTTGAGTCAGAAAAAATGCTGTCCTCTCTTTCACTGGCTATGTGACTTTGGGGGTGTTATTAAACTCTCTGAGACTCAGTTTCTTTATTCATTCAGTGTAAAATAGGCCATTCTTCACAGTCTCTGTAGATAGTATCAACCAACTTCCATAACATATCTTGCTTGGAGCTTGATACAAATAAGCTCTCTAAACATTGCTGCTTCCTCTCTACTCTTCTGTGTGTTGTTAAGAGTGTGACCACATGGGATGCAAGCCAAATGCTCATTCCCAAAGCCATGTGCAATTGGAACCATGGAACCAGATTCTTTTTATGGTGAGGCTGAGCTGGGCAAGCTCACCAGAAGCAAAGACCTTGAGACTTATGAGCTGTGAATAAAAGGCATTATATTTAGGGACATAGTGCTCAAATGAATCCCCAAATGTGAGGATAGGGAGAGTCACAGAATGCTGTCACCAAGAGGAAGTCCTTAAAGGTCACTTGGAAGTCATGGTTTATGGCCATGGGCATGCAGTAGCCCATGTAGCAGGAGGTGGGAAGGCCTACTGAATCCTGTGCAATCGCACAACCCGGGACTTCCTGCACTCTCCGATTTCCTTTAATAACTTTGTCTGACTTAATTCTCCAAGAACTCATTAAATCTTTTCTTGGTACACTGTTTTCATTCCACGGCTTCAACACCAGAGAAACAGGTTCCATAAATTGCTCGCCGGCAGGAGGTTCCTTTTGTTAATTTTGAAAATAAACTCCTTCCAACTTCAAAGGCTTGATGGCCACTCTGAGACCAGGAAAACATCTCAGCCTTCACGCCAACCATGACCTGATTCTAAAATGGGTTGTTCCTGCCAATCAGAACATTCCTAGTGGGCATGCCTTCATTTTCTCCATCTGCTCACCTTAGGAAACTCTGCCTGGCCTCTCAGAACCTTCTGTTAACACTCTGCTGTGCAGGGGTTGGCTGACACCTGCTGTCAACTCCAGCTGCTTTGCCACCTCACTTTCCCATTCCCTATGCTTCCCAGCCTCCCAAAGTGGATGCTTCAATGGGATGTTTCTCTAACTTAGAACCAACTAAGACGAAATCTAAGGAGCATTCAGAAGCCAGGATCACATCTCACCCAGAGCATCCCATTACTCTCGGAGCCAGATCTATCTTACAGTACCTTGGATTCTGTAGCTAGAAGAAAATAAACAAAGATTGTCTGTATCACAGACCCATAGATATTACTGACTTCATGACGCTGAAAGCATCATCCAGGCCACAGTGGCTCAAGCCAAGCTCCAAGGAGGTCATTTTGTATGTGTATATGTACAGAGTGTACAGTTTTACTGCATCCCCTTCTACTTCTTACCATAAAAATTCACAAATTTATGACTAGCTCTGGGGGCATTGTAGGACAAAATAAAAGATCAATGCAGTATTCATTCTCAGTGCAAGGATACCCGTGTGAGGTTTAATGTGAATCATGACAAGAATGACAGAGCTCGGCAAGTAAGATGCAGACAAAAGGCTAGATTCCCATTGCAGCTTGACCACATCCTAGCTGTGTGTGACTTCAGCAGCTGCTTAGCCTCTTCGTGATCCAACTTTCACATCAATAAAATCAAACTAAGACTGCCAATCACCCCAGGATTGAAGAGGTAGCTCAACGATTATACGCTCTCAATACCTGTATGCATCTGCCACGCCCTTCCTCCTGACTCATGATGGATTAAAGTCCCTCTGAACCTGAAGCTGAAATAAATCTCCCTCTCATAAATACGTGTCAGCACTTCAGCCACAATAACACAAAAGGACTACAAATCTCACTTATCTTCAGCTTCCATACATGGCTTGGGGCTTCTCAACTGTTTGATTTAAATTTCATGTAACATGTGTTTCAGTCATCTAAACCATGATACATAGAAATCACCAGTCCATTAACCTAAGATGAGCAATCAACTCATTCTTATGCAGGGATTTTCCTTTTAATTACAGGGTATTCTGAGGCTAAACGTCCTGCTGTAAAAAGCTCATCACTATTACAGAAGTTACCTAACTTGTGAATCAGAACTTCTTAGTGCTTGACAACCAAAGCCAAAATCAGACTGAGTACCAAAGCCGACACAACTATAGGATCTGACATGGAGCCCAGCCACCCCCAATGTCACCTTCCTGTGCTTCCCAGATGATCCTTACTGTTCACACTGGTACAAAGTAATTATCATTAATTATGGTTTGGTTTTTGTTTGTTTGTTTGCTGTTGTTTAGAAAGAGAGAGAGAGAGAGAGAGAGAGCGAAGAGGGAGGGAGGGAAGAAGAGAGACAGGGAGAGAGGGAAGGAATAAGGGAGGGAGGGATGGAGGAAGAAAATAGTCTCCCTGTGTAGTCCAGGTTGGCCACAATTTTCATGCCTCTACTTCCCAAATCCTGGGGTTACAAACATACACCAACAAGACAGTATATCAGTTAGGAATTACAAAATAAAAGCATAGGAATAAATATTGTATTTACTTCCCATATATTAAGAACTTCAAGCCCAGATTTTGGTTTTTTTATTTTCTTTTTTATTATTATTATTATGAACAAAGAAGTCACACTTTCTATCCTTGTATATCCTCATTCAAGGTCCCTTCCCCCTCCCACCACATCAGGTCATTCTTTCTTCTCCACATCTCCCCATCTTCCCAATGGGCAGACAGTCCCAAGGTCCCACAGACCCAATATTGCTTACTTCAGCCTCCACTCCCTGGCAGATCCAGTTTTCTCCCTCCAGCATCAAGACTGAGTCAGGTATTCCTCTAGGGGGACAGATTTTGTTTTTGAGAGGTGCTTGGCCATGGCAGGTTTGTGTCCTTCTGTCCCCTCCTTCACACCTGTCCTCAAGCAAGCTGTCCACTCTCTACCCATGACCATGGTTCCCTTCCACCTGAAAGCTTCCTCCCTATCCACATACAATAAAGAAAGCAAGTTTCGGCACAGCAGACAAGAGCAATGCAATCGTGCATCCACCTGCTTGTTCCTAGCCTTCAGTTCCACGCCATCCATCCCTGCTATCTTCTAAGAACTGTCAGGACTTTTCAAGTTGTCTCCCCAGATGCATTTGTCTGCTCTTCTCCGCCCCCCCCACCTCTGCCATATTTCCCGGTTCAGCTCAGATCTGACCTTCCTCCCTCAAAGTGTCCAAAAACAACCTCACAGCTTATTTAAGTCCTTGTGGTACCTTTTACCTGGTCCTGTACTGAAATTATTGGTGTATGCCGCCATGTTCCTCAGCAGGTTGCCAGTGCGTGTTAAGATGCTGAGATGTCATCTGCATGACTGGTACACAGTGGTTCAGTGTTATAAAAGGAATGGAGGGGGGATGTGAGAGGGAGGGAGGGAAGAGAAAAGGAGGGAGGGGGAAGGAGGGAGGGAGGTCATGACTACCTGCCTCCCAGATATACAAAGGATGCCCTTCCAAATTAAATTGTTTCTAAATCATCTGTTTCTTGTGCTTTGAAAGCAATGCCTTTGGTCTCATTTCAGTCTTACAGCAATAATACTTAAGAGGACCCCAAAACCAAGAGACATGCAGGGAAGGGCCAGGGCCAGGGCTAGATTTTAGAGATCAGCTGAGCTCTGATTGTTTTTCTGAGGACCAAGCTTATCTCCCTCTTTCTCCTTCCTCCTCTCCATCTCTCCCTGCCCCCGCCCCAGTGTGTCTGTCTGTCTGTCTGTCTGTGTCTGTGTGTATCTGTGTCTGTATCCATACATATATACACAGAAACATATTTTGGGGGCTCTAACTTTTCTCTCTTAAAAACAATCCCACATAAGCTAGTCAAGCCATGGGTTAGAGATAGCAGTCTGTCTCAGGCTTTTTATTCTATGCAGATATGTCAGTGTGTAAACACACTTCTGAGTTTAAGATTAAAACCCTATTTATATCTGTCAGCTTTCTAGAAGTATTGCATGCTGGTAATCATTGGGCAATTTCCACATTTACTGTGTCAGGTCTTTCTTGTCAACAAGCATTTCTCTGTAAATGATTGCAGAGTAGTTCTGGTGAAGTCTGGAAATAGCCATGGCCGTGCTCTTCCAGCAAGTAAGCCATGTGACCCTGCCGTCTGCTCCTGCTTGGCGGCCAGTCCTCTGAAGGCCAGACTGGCATTTCTGTCTCTCAAGTCCCTTCATAACCTCCTCAAGGTACCTCCCAATCTTTTTAAATAACCCATTAAACCCAGCTAGTGCTGTGCATGTGAGTGGGGCTATCCACTGAAACATGGGAACCTCAGTTGGCATAGCCTCAGAATAGAGTGATAATCTTCAAATCTGCCAGCCAGTGCTAATATCTCCTCAGCAGGGGCTGGACCCAAGAGATTATTCACCCATTTATGCTGAAATTTTGGCTAACCTCAACCCTGCTGCTGTGAATGACTACGAAAGCCATGCCATGCCCAGAAGACAGCATCTTACAGCGTTTCTCCCTACCCTACAGGCTGTACATTCCTTTGGCCTCCTCTTCCACAATTGGGCCTGGAGAGAAGGAGTTGGTACAGAGATTCTGTGTAGAGCTGCACTTTGGTAACTTGACTTAATGGAGACTTCTTTAAAATGTCTGTAGCTTTACATCCCAACTCCCTTCCTTGACCCCACATGGACGTCTTTCCTAATTAGCTTTCACTCTCCTCAGCGTTTATAGAAGTCTGCTCTGTGAGAGTTCTGGAGTGCAATCTATTTGTACACTAGAATTTTCCTCTGTGTTTATCTCATTTGAATTCTGAGCGGCCATGTGAGTGGAGATCATAATGAATCACTCTGGGTATTTTTCCACTGAAAATGAATCCAGAGACTGTCAAGAGGATGGGGCTTATGTAGAAATGCAGCTCTCTGGAATCAGGGATGCTTTACGGCATGTTAGGGGTCTGGGAGCCACAGGCAAGGTCTGTTGTGGCCATTCTGTGCTGTTCTTTGGGCAGAAGTCACTATCAGCCCCTGTGCAGAGCAAAGAGAAGACAGCCCTGCCTCGGGCAGCTGGCTGCACAGAGATCTCTGACCAGCAGGACCAAGTTCCTGAATAACTCTGAAAACAGTGCCTCCTTAAAGCTTGAACCAGAAGAGCCACATTGACCCCACTTTCTTCTTGGACCTGCCATCTTAGACCTTCACTGGCTCTGTATCCTCTCTAAGGGATCAGGTCACAGGGTTGCCATCATGTGGCTACCCAGAACCCAGGTTTGTGGACTAGACCTTAGGATTCAAATGGTCCTAAGTCTGTCAGGAATCTTTCCCGAGGGAGAAGTAAGCAGTGCACACACCTAAGCAGCATGGGCTATCATATAGTTATACAGAGGCTCTTTGTAGAAAAGGCTGGAGCAGGGCGAGGGTGAGAAGGTAGCCACCAGCCAGCATGGACCATCTGCTTGGCAGAAATCAAAGCATTCCAGAACTTGAAACTTGAACCCAGCCTTCCATATCCTTATAAAGGTACATTTGCTCCTGGTAAGGGGGCAAAATATTCCTAACTCAAAAACATACTAACTTGACATATACTTTCAGTTGTGGAGGCATATGTTCTGTGTGCCTCCATCTACCCTCTTGACCAGGCATTAAAAGTTATACATCTTGAGACACTGAGCATAATGTCACAGTCCTGTAAACCAGTTGAAGGCAATGTGAGGAGGGGCCCATACATGCCTCCTCTACTGCAGGGTAGAAATCCTATATGGTCTTATCTCAGCCACACACTCCCAAACTTTTGCTTTTCTCTCTCTCTTTCTTTCTTTCTTTTTTAATTTTATGTGTATGGTTGTTTTGCCTGTATGTATCATGAGCACTATGGATGTGCAGTACTCAAGGAGGCCAGAAGAGAGAGCCAGACACCTGGGGCTGAAGTAACAGTTACAATTGTTGGCTGCTGTGTGGGTGCTGGGAATTGAACCCAGATCTCCTGGAAGGGCTCGTAACCACTGAGCATCTTTCAAGCCCTTGCCCCTCTCTCTTTAGTCCCATCAGGTTTTCACACATGTACACTCACACACACACACACACACACACACACACACACACACACACACACACTCAGTGGATGAAACCATCATGCAGAGCCAGTTTTGACCTTTTAGGATTGCATTTGTACAAAAAAGAAGCCCATTTTCTGGTAGCCTAAGAAGAAGTGAGATGTCACCAGAACATGGATTTATGTTCTTTGGTCACACATGAGCTGACCTTGGACTGTATAAAAGAACACAATCAGCTGAAAGATTATAATTCCCACTCCCAGGCCAGACCAAGATAAGAGTCATGCCTGGTTTGGTGTGGCTACTCACAACTATAATCCCAGCACTTAGGGGACTGAGGAAAGAGGATTTTTTTGAGGGTAACCTGGGCTATTTAGCAAGACTCTGTCTCACAAACAAACAACAACAAAAGTCATTCCTAAACATGTCAATTATGAGGACCTTGAGTAACACTCCCAAGCCAGTATAGTTTCTTTGGGGGTCTCTTCTGGCAACACACTATTGTCAGCCCACTATCTTCCACTGGGCTAATTATAGAGAACCAGCCCCGGTAGCCTGCTGATGTTTCCACTAGTCCCAAATGCTTCTCACTGCCCCATCTCACTTGTAAGCACACTGGGTGGTACAGCCAGAAAGCTGGCCAACATACAGCTCTTCTAACTCACTCCAGCACCACCTCCAAGTTTCCATAGACATACTATGCAGGGCCCAACTCTCTCCCTGAAGGCAGCACCCTCTCACCTGTGCCCACCCCCCTTTCTGGCTGTGCTGTACAAATACAAGACTCGCTGCCAAGACATGAGAATAGCAAATCTTTGCTCGTTCTTTTATTCATGTCCTCACCTCTGCAGACAGTGCTGAAGAAAACAAACCCCACAGAAATCTCTGGGGGCCCCAGCAGTCTATAGCCTCTTCTGCCTCCCCTCTGATTATCTCCAGAAAAATAGGAAGAGGTCTATCTGGTTCCTATGGGGACACAAGTCCCTTCCTCCTCCTCAGGGCTGGACTAATGGAAATGGGGAAGAAGGAAAGTATTTGTGTTCTTCATGCAGAAAGCTAATTCATCTGTCTTGGAAGGGCCTAAAGCTCCCCGGGAAAGCAAGCAGTGATCTGGGGAGTATGTGCCTTAAGAGTCAGGTCAAGGGCGGAGAGATGGCTCAGGGGTTAGGAACACTGGCTGCTCTTTCAGAGGACCCAGATTCATTTCCCAGCACCCACATGGTGGCTCACAACTGTCTGTAACTTCCATTCCAGGTTCCAGAAGATCTGGAACATTCATACCAATGCACTTAAAGTTAAAAATTATTTTTTTAAGTCAGGTCAAAGGTCTTACTTATGCTTGCATACTTTGCATTGAGGCACATAATCAGAAGAGGTTGGAAAAAAAATATTTACAGTTATTTGCCTGGTGCCTTCTGGTCCCACAGACTAGACATCTGAGGTCTTGAGATGCTGTTGTGCCATAAGCAAGCTGATTTCTTCGGATCTGCCTGAGGAATGGACTCAATTCAAAGGTGAGGCCAAGGGAAGTTGTAGGGCAAATAGTTAAAGAAGCAAAAGAGGTTTGAGTTATTGTGGCAAGGGCAATTCCATGAAGACCAACTTGTTCAGATCCATAACTAGCAGGAAGAGACCCGAATCCAGAGAGACCAAGTCATCAGTTCCAGTCAGCACATTCCCATGTAGTTAGAAACCCAGATCTAACTCAGGCGGGAATCTTGTACCTAGAAGCATGTGCAGGTGCTCCCTACAAGGCAGCGAGTTCAGAAGGCACAGGGTGATGCTCTGCCATGCTGGAGCCCTCCCCTGTTCTGAAGGACGGACACTAGTGAGGGAGGGGCTTCTTCCTTTCCCTCTCTTCCTCTTCTCCCTTTCCTCCCCTCCCCCAACCCGGTTCCTTTGGTCCTCTAGCTTAGTCCACTCCTGCACCAAAACCCCGCAGGTCTCCCCAGAGTTCTCCTAAGCCTGTCTGCTCCTCTTCTCCCTTTCCCAGTCTTGGAGTGTGTGGGGAAACCCACCCTCCACCCCAGGGATGAGAGGCTTTCCTTCCTCTGCCTCCTCAGGAGCTGCCAGATGATGGGAGAAATTAGGATTCAGTTTACAAGAGCCACTAACCACACTCAACCCTGGTCCATGTAGAAGGGAGCAGAGACCCGAGAGTAGGGCCCAGGAAGCAAGGATTGCTGTGTCTGACCCAGCAACATCCCTGGGCTGTTGAGCACTGGGGGAAACAGAAATGAGCAACCATGAAAAAAATAAAGATGTCATAAGCACAAAGAATAGGGGGTCATAAGCACACGGCAGCAGAGGGGAGAAAAACAAGGGAAGACTGGGGGCGGGGGCTGCTTTCCCGCAGCTGTGCTGTACCAGTATTTTATTTCCACTTTTGTTCCATTGCAGACAAGCCCAGCACTTCCAAAAAGAAAACGCAGGGAAGGGCCCACAAGTGTCCCTGGAGAAGAGCTACTCCATTGTTCCCAGAAACCACTGTAGCAAAGCAAGATCCAAAAAGAGAGGATGCCACAGGAGAGAGACACTCTGCGTGGCATCTTCAAGATCCCACAGACATGAAGAAGTAGATGGGAGAACTGCTAATCAAGGTGGCCAGGCAGGACTCACTTTCTGGAGAAGTCTCCAGAGGCTCCTAAGTTCTACCCAGGCAGGATGCTAATCTCTGGGAAGGAGGGCACAAGTTTCCAGATTGATTCCTGGTGTTCCCTTAGCAGTTACATCCTCCCCATTCAGCCTTATGTCTGCCTGGTCAAGTCGCAATGCTCCAGAAAGGGAGCTGGCTTCTCTACCTCTGAATCCCCTGTCCATAAGCAGGGTCTCAATATTAGCCAATTCTGTCCACAGATGTTCCTCAGACTTTTCCTGTGCATGCTGGCCATTTTGTAAGGTTTAAGCCAGACCTTGAACTCAGGGACTCCAAAGGTCAGTTGCAGGAGCTTTTCATGTGTCTGTGTGCATACACACCAGCATGTGTAATTGCTCACATCAGATATTCTCCTCAATCTCTCTTCAGCTGGTTTTTTAAACAAGGTCTCTTCCTGCACTTGGAGCCCACTGGTTAGGCCAGACTAAGCCCTGAGGAGCCTATCTCTACCTGCAAGTGCATCGCGGCCACCTCACTCAGCTTTGTATGTAGGTGGTAGAGATTGAACTAGAAATCTTCATGGTTGTATAACAAGCATTTACCAACATCAGGCAGCTCAGAAATACCTGTAACTCCAGCTCCAAGGGATCCAGTGTCCTCTTCTGGCATCTGTAGGCATTCACACACACACACACACACACACACACACACACACACATCACTGTTGTCAGAAATCTTTTAAAATTACATTTATTTACAGGAGCCATAGTGTACATGTGGATGTTCGAATGGATAACTTGGGGGATTCAGTTCTCCCCTTTCCCTTTCACCACACAGCTTCCCTGGATCAAACTCAGGCCATAAGGCTTAGTCTTAAGTGGCCTTTCCCCGTGATCCATCTTCCTGAACCCCAGGACCCTACAGGTTGTTGTTAAGTAGGCAGGTGACTAGGCCAGGTTATACAATAAAGCACCTTCCAGTTCAATACTTCTGTGCAGTATTGAGCCATTGCATTCATCCATGTGCAAGATAAGGATGTAGGTTGATGATATAAGGACCCAAATTTCACATCCTACTTCTTTAGTGCTTAGGAACTAGGCAGTCTTACAGGACCCACAAAATCTCATCTGCAGAATCAGGTGGATAAAATAATATCTTTATCACATGGATGCTGTGAGTAGGCTTTCTAAACGGCCAAATACTGTTCACATGCCATGGATAATTGGAAGGCCATGGGGCCTATAAAAATAATGGCAAGCATTTCCCTTCAACCAGATGTTTGTAGCTGTCACAGAAAATATGAAAATGATCCTAGCTTGTGGATTTGCTTTTAACCCTTCCCTTCCCAGGGGGACCTGCTGCCCCCTCACTGCCTCCTTAGGGGAAGAGTCAGGTAAAAAATTCAGGGCTCAGGCTGGAGGCTGAAGGCACTTTGCCACCCACCAGAACTCTCTCTGCATTGCCAATGTGAAAGTCAACTATTAGCAACTTTTTTCTGCAGGCAATGAAACCAAGAGTATATTGAGGCTTTAGTGTTTTCAATGCACTCCATGTAATAAAGATAGACCCTCCAGGAAGAATAACCACTTGGATAAACACTCAACAAATATGCTGATAAACTCACAATGTTCTTGTTATTGCTCAATGCTAATTGCATTTCATTGGGTAAGCACCATAAAAAATTCATTGAAGTTTTTGGAAACAGGGTAGCCATTGCATTTTAATTGCTAGAGACCAGAGAGTCAGGGAGAGATATCACTGGGAAAATGCTAACTGGGAATAAACTTAGAAGAAATCTCCCCAAACTGAATGGTTCAGTTCCTTCCAAAAAGAGCTAAAAGGAAAAACTGAACCCTGTGTGGGAGCCAGCCTTCCCTAGGAACACTGACTTCAGTGGTACTCCATGTCTCACAGCCCCCTGGACAGTTGATCTTTTTTTTTTTCCTGCCAATGTTTAACTAACTTAAATAATTTAATAATTAGAGACCTGCCAAAATTCTGGAGTTGAAGAGTTGGAGTCAGTGTCTAAGTTTCAAGAAACACGTATAGGAGGAAAACTGTATTTCTGTTCAGTAACATGTGACAGGGTGATAGTTAGTCTTCAATGTCAAGTGTGCCAGATGTGGAATTGCCTGGGAGCTGCAGCTCTAAGCATGTCTGTGAGGGAGGGAATGTCCAGACAGGTGTAACGGAAGCCTGCCTGAATGTGAGTGTCACTACACCATGGGTCACCAACATCACCTCTCTCTCTGCTTCCTCACACTCCTCAGCATAGTGGACTCTAACTCTTGGCTCTGAACCAAATAAATTCCCTTGGCCATATGTTTTGTCTCCACAGAGACAAAAGCAGCTAATACAAAGAGAAAGGGGACACTTGACCAAGATTATATATAATTTCCATTTAATAACAAAAATCAATCAATTCACAGAACTGTCATTTGAAAAACGGCCTCCTTGCCCAACTCCATCTTTGTTGCCCAACAGACCCTTGCCTCATGCAGCAGGGCTACTAGAGTTAGCTCAGAACAGGACCAGCACAGGTGTGGGAGGGTCCTGACTTCCATGTCCTGAGCTAGTCCAACCTTGACCTCATCTGCCCAGGAACCCTGGAGTAAGGATATTCTCTAGCCCTCCTGAGGCCCCTGGGAAGAAAGCAGGGTTAGGGAGATACCTAACCTTCCAATAGATACACATGGTGTCAGGGGAGGGCAGAAGTCTCCTAGATGTTTCCAGAAGCCTCTTCTGTCACTTCTCTTATTCCTTCCTCTCCCCATCATTCCCAATTCAGCCCCAGCCTCTTTCCTGCTGTGGAGGCTCTCAGATGAGAAAGAGAAGCTCAAAACCAGCGCCTGAGGAGAGAGGCCCAGTGTCCCAGCTGCTGGCCCTCAGCCTGGGATGATCCATGGGAGATCCACAGTTCTGAATCGTAGGTGGTAGCTGCTTCTCCTGTAGCTAGCGGACCTGCCAGGGAGCCAAGAGACATAAACTTCTGTGTAATAAGGCTGAGGGAAACAATAGTATCTAAAGAAAGGATCACAGCATGGTCTACCTCATTCCAGCCAGGTGACTTTTTTCCTTGAGACAAGAATTCATATGCCCCAGACTGGTCTTAAACTCTAGCCAAAAATGATATTAAATTTTTAACCTTCCTGTCTTCATCTCCTATGTGTTCAGATTATACGTATGCACCACCAAGCCCTCTTGAAATGCTAGTCAGGTATTCTTCCAACTGAGCACGCGCGCGCGCGCACACACACACACACACACACCAGTCAAGTGACTTTGTATTGGCATATCATGTTCAGAAGGTAGACTTCTGTCTATCAAATGAACCTACACATAACTGCTACTCTTGGTTTTTAAATAGATTTGAATATGGATACACATACCTCATAAGCTCTAGAGCAGTGGTCCCCAACTTTCCTCATGCTGCAACCCTCATTTAATATGCTTCTTCATTTGTGGTGACCCCCAACCATAAAATTATTTGTGTTGCTACTTCTGTAATTTTACTACTGTTGTGAATCATAGTGTAAATATCTGGTATGGGGGTACCTGATGTGGGACCCCAAAGGGGTGATAGATAACCCACCAGTTGAGAACTTCTGCTACAGAGTGTATCAGTGACTTTTCACTCACCTGTGGGGAAAGATGCTGTCCATGTCCACAGCATGGGAAATACTGCTAAATACAAATTCCTGTTTTTGAAGTCTTTTGTGTGGGGTGGGGGTGGGGTGAGTGTGAAGGACATAGGGAAGTCAGAGGACCCCTCTGGTGTCAGTCACCATCCACACAGTCTCTTATTACTGCTGCCTACACCAGGCTCTGTGTCCCATCTGCTATAGGAGATGGACACATTCTACATCCTCCCATGACACCCCCCCCTACACACACACACACACACACACACACACACACACACACACATACATGAGAGAGACTCCATGAGTTCTGGAGATGTGAACTCCTTACCCCTACATGACAAGCACTTGCCCAGCCAAATGCTAGGCTTTGATATGCATTGTTCTCTCTCTAAACATATTCAGGCAAGGGTCATGCGAGAATGTAACTGCCAAATGCTGGACTCTCTCTGGAAAGTGTGAACGCAGCCACTAGTGACTGCTTTAGAGGCCAGGCATAAATGATGCTGGACTAGACAATAGCCCACACTGCGGTTACCACCTCAAGCCTAACCAGGAACAGTACACATTCTACATCACTTCTACCAAAGAGTCTGGTTATGACCAGAAAGCCTGTGCTTACCAAGAGTAGGAACTGGCCAAAGGTCACCCCCAAAAGGCAGCTCTAGGTCACAGACTCAGTTTACCCTTTCCCAGCTAGTGCATAAATTTCTAAAAACCCAGTGGGTTCGTGTTATAAGTGGGTTCTTTCTCCTCCCACCCTGGCAAACATTCCCCAGCCCATTTCCAAGCCCCAGAAGGTCCTCGGTGTCCTGGGGCAGGTCCTTCAGAAGCTTAGGGTGCTCTTCGCCCCACACTCACCCGCACAGTGTCGTGGATCCAGTCCAGGAACTCCGCCACCTTGGCATAGACACCTGGGTGATTAGGCTCAGCACAGCCCCGACCCCAGCTGACCACTCCTACAAGGTGCCACATGTCACCACTGGGACACACCAAGGGTCCTCCGCTGTCCCCCTGAGGAATCCAGATATAAAGACACAAAGCAAAAACAATGAGACCCATCTGGTGACACAGCAGAAGTACACCAGGGGAATGAACTGTCTTGGTGGAGAGGGAGGCTCTTGCTTCCTGATGTCGTACCTACTCGCCTCACCTTCCACAAGCCCTTAGTATGATGGACTCCCTAAGGACTCTGGCTTCCCCAACCCAAGTGCATTAAGCAGGGGACCAAGCTGATGCAAGTCCCCTACTCCCGCCTTCCACTGCCAGCAGGTCCTCTGCTCCTCCCTCCACTACCGACCTCACCTGACAAGCATCTGCCCTTCCGTCCAGGTAGCCAGCACACAGCATTCGGTGTGTGAGTGCTCCACTGTACATGCATGAGCTGTTGCAGAGGCGGGTGCTGAGCAGAGGTACCACTGTGTCCTGGAGTGTGTCCGAGCTATGAGCTTTAGGAGACATAGAGAAAAGCTGTAGGGTACCAAACCAGGCCAACAAAACTGAGCATCAAGATAGAGAAGAGTCAGGGCTTCCGAGGACTCAATGAAGGAAGCTTAGGCAGAGCTATGGACCTGGGCCTGAGGGCAAGAGTCTGCCAGATGCCCAGCTGGGAATGAGGGAAGGAGGAGAAAGACACAGTACACCAAATGCTGAGGTCATGGCGCTCTTGGGATCAAGAGCAGTGGAGTGAAAGGGTCTGGGCTCAGGGAAAATGTTCAGCGGTCGTTCTCCATAGGAATATTAGGACAGGAGAGACTGAATACCCGTGAGGCAAGGGAGGAAAATGAGTGCCCTGGTCAGGTGACCAGAGGAAGGGAAAGTGTGGCCCTTAGGGAATACCTCTCCCTTCCCATTTTATACGGAGGGCCCTGGGAGCTCACTCACTATGGCTGGGGTCGGTGTGGCCCCAGCCAGACACCCAGCACTCCGACTCCCTTGGAAAGTGTTGCTCCTTGGCCGGCAAGCATACAGCGCCCACAGTGTCTGTGGAGGGGTACACAGTTCCGGTCTTGGCTCAGGCTGGGAGAAGGTCTTCCTCATCCCCTTCTCAACAGTCCTGGGACCTGAATTCTACCACTAAGCTTACTGGACAAATCAATAAGTTGGGTAATGTCGCACCTTAGGGGTGAGCGTATGGCACCCCTAGAAGTGGGCAGTGTATTTGCTGTCCTGCCCCATCTTGGGAGCTAGCAGGAGGGCAAAAATTCTTGTGGCACTGGATACCAAATTCTAGCAAGACCCATTTGTCGTTTTCTCTAGAGTGATCCTCCTTGGGACTGTATTTTCAGAA
Organism: Sigmodon hispidus; assembly: GCA_004025045.1. Classification (NCBI taxonomy): domain Eukaryota; kingdom Metazoa; phylum Chordata; class Mammalia; order Rodentia; family Cricetidae; genus Sigmodon; species Sigmodon hispidus. The sequence goes on along the minus strand of PVIH01009280.1, from coordinate 65,697 downwards.
GTGTGTGACATATTCTGAGTGGAACCAAATACATTTTTAAGTGGTATATTGACATTCCACAATATAAACACACGGCCCTCTAACTGCATCAAGGAGAATGGCTCTGGTTGGTGCTGGTCCACACCTTCCATCACACTGTGAATCTCCCTTCTTGCCAGAAGAGGCAGGTCCAGGATCTGCAACTTCTACAGAAGGAAGGCTCTAGCATCCTAGAATCTCAATACTGGTGGGACAGCACAATCCAGGCAGGGCCACCCTTGTTGGGCAGGTACTGCAGCAGGAGGAACCCTGGTCTGGAATCAAGACATCTGCTTGGGACCTATTTGTTCTCTAAACATCAGTGTTCTTGTCTGTATATCCTCCCTTCATTACAGTTGTTATGGAGGGCAAGGGAGAAAAAAAGGATTTAAATAAATAAGAACCCTCTTTTCCTGTAATGTATCTCAAAGTGGCTGAACCTGGGTCTCACCTGGGAACAATAGTGAAACCAGCTATTGATGGAGAAGGCACAAGCCAAGTTCTGCTTGGGACCTGAGAGCAAATCTTATCCATGCAGCCTCACTATGGAAATGGCCTGAATGTTTGTCCTCCAAATATGTGTTATTATGCACATGTTGCAATTCAGCCTCAGAAGGATGCACACACCCTATGATGCCCAGTGAATTGAAGGACTTAATATTTGCAACACTCCGGAAGTCTCAGGAATCAGCTCCCCCCTCCTCCCACCAGCCTGTGCTCCTTGTTCAGCATTGCACCCAGCCTGCTCATTCCAAGGTCAAAGTCTCACCGGAGAAGTTGAGTGGAGCCCGAAGCTTCAGAAGAGCAACATCATAGTCATGGTTCTGAGCGCTGTACAAAGGGTGGGGAATGATCTTCTCCAACATAGTTCCCTGATGTTGTCGGACAGCACTGTGGCTAATCAACCCTGCATGAACCCGCCAGCTGGACAGGCTGGACAGTCTGAAACTGCACACAGAAAACTTCTGAGCCCAAGGAGGAAGAAGAGGCAGGAGAGATTAAGGTAAGTAAGGTGGTGGGTAGAGTGGACTCTCAAGGGAAACCATTAGTGGCCATTGTCAGAAACCTGTGAGCTTCCAGAACCCAAAAAAGTATGCCTCTTAATATTATCCCAGCAGCTGGCAAGACACTGGGCTGAAAGGTAGTTCAGTCGGCAAAGTGCTTTCTTCAGGAAAGCATGAAGCTTTGAGTTCAGATCTGCAACATTCACATAAAAAGCCAGGCATCATGCAGTATGTATATAATCTAACACTGGAGGGGCAGACAGACAGATCCCTGAAGCTTTCTGGATTATCCACAGACCCACACACCCACACAGAGACACAGACAGGTAATTAAAAATAAAATAAGTCTTCAGTTGTATAAGGTGGAACGCAACTAAAGAAATCACTTGACATTAATCTGTAGCCTCCACATGTACATGCACATACATACCCACAAGTACACACATATACACACACACACACGCAGAGGGGAGGGTTATTGGTTATCTGCAGTGACCACTCTTTCCTGTACAATTTCCATTCAAATTTTATAACAAGTATGAAAGATCTTTTCTGACACCAAGACTTCCTCCATTCTTTTTTCTACTTCAGTGAAATTCTGAGGAACCCTCATCCCCCCACTGGCCTGTTACCTCACTGTAAAGTGAGAATTCGATTATCTGCTTCACCTACTACCAAAATCTCACTCATTCCTCATCCATTCACGAACACCTCCACAGAACCTTTACTGAGTGCCTCTCATATTCAAGAGACTGCTCTAGGCCCTGATGATTTGGCAATGAAGAGATCTAGAAAGGGATTCAGTGGTAAATAAGACTGATCCTCTCTGGCCTGGTACAGCTTCCAGCCTAAAGGGGAGAAGGACATTCAACATGTCATTACATAGAAAATGATTTAATGGCCATGCTAGGAGATATTAAGAAGCACTGAAAGCTATAGATGCAAAATGGAAGGGAACTGGGGAGATGGTTTGTTTTGGAAGCATAAGGACCTGAGTTCAAATCCCCAGACCCCATTCGAAAGCTGTGTGAGCATGGTAGCCCACTGGAAATCTCAGCCCAGAAGACATAGACAAATCCCCAGAGCAAAGTAGCAAGCCAGACTAGGCAAATGTGCAAGTCTGGGTTCAGTGAGAGACAAGAGATGCTCTCTCAATATAGACTGTAGAGCAGTTGAAGAAGATACCTGAAATTGCCCAGTGTCAACATCAGACCTCCATGCCCACACAACCAGCATGCATGTACACGCATACACACACATAACACACACACACACACACACACACACACACGTGCATGCACAAAGAAACAAGCAGAATACACAGAGGAAGGAGGATATAAAGAACCAGTCATGGTCTTATTACTGCTCTTCATGCAGAGCTGAACTTGATATCACCCTTGGCTCCTTGGAGACAGACAGCTGACATAGACATTTTGTTCAGGACATACCAAGAGACAAATCAAAAAGGTGCCTGTGACTCATCTCCTGTTCACTCTCAAGACTTACCTGTACATGCAGTGGGCAGCAGTCACTACCCAGTGGGGTGCCAGCACAGAGCCCCCACACGTGTGCCGGGAGCCTAGCATCACACTTGCTTGCCATGGCCACCGCCCAGAAGCCACAGCTTGACCGCCAACTATTCGAGAAGCCAGAGGCCTTGCCCCACACTCTGCCAACAGAGAAAGGTGGGTTAGAAAGAGAAAGTGTTGCATGCAGAGAACCTGTGTAAACCCCTCTCATTTATTATTCCTGAGTCTAAGAAGGGGGACAGGAAGATGAGTGTGTTGATTATGTCAGCCTGTGCACCTGTTGAGAGCAGGGACCAGGTCTGTCGGGTCTATGGAGTTCTAATCCCCACCCCTCTATATAAGTCAAAATGTCTGGGTGTGATGGGTGTGAGAAGGGATTGTTAAATAGATGGACTGATGTATGGGAAGGTGGGTAAAGGAGCCCCATAAGCTGTTCATCATTTGGCTCGAACTCACTACCCACCCTTAGTCTCTTGAAGCTGCTGGGAAAGCTTGCATATCCAGGCAGTAGTAATTCCACCTACAGGGCCCTTCAGAAGGAAGGGGCAGGGTGGCAGTAGTGAAGTAGAGAGACCATTATTAACTCAGCGCAGTGGCTGAAGGGACACATGATAGACATTTCAAAGGAGTCTATTGGGCAGGTTGTATCTGCAAGGAGCCCAGCAGAAAGATAGGCAGGTAGTCAAGGAACTCGAGCCCAACTCACAGGCACATACATAGACCCCAGAGCAAGCCCCACCATACAGCTCTCCCACACTCAGGAGAACTGGAAGACTACCTTCCTCCCACTACCAACTAATGGACATAGGATATGACTCACCAGAACATTTGAGAGAAACAATTCGGCCAGAAGGACAGTTAGCGCTGAAAAACAAGGGTATCCCTAAGAAGCTAGGCAGTGCTGCCCAAAGACCATGTACACCCAAGGGTATGGAAAATGGCCAGGGAGTTCTCCACAGTTTTATTTTGTTTTCTTGAGATAGCGTATCATGTGACCCAAAGCAGAACTAAAAGAGTGCTTGCGTATCTGATCTTCTTGCCACAGTTTACAGGTATGCCCGAGAACTAGGCTTACAGGTATGTACCACCAAGCCCAGCCTGTCTCCATAGTTCTTAAGGTCATGCTGTAGTCCCAACCTCAAGATGCTACCATTTTTACCATTTTCTTCCTATCCCTCACAAACATCGAGTCCCCTCCTAAGACAGCAGCCTGCCTATTCTTCTCCAGCTACCAGAGGGAAACAGAAAGCCTTCACAATCCTGGAAGATCTGTTTGGATAAAGTCCATATTCACAACAGAGAATTGACAGATGAAAAGGCCTAGCTGTTCCCATGTGGTCTGAGTAAACAGATGCTCAGTGGGTAAATGAATGGCCGTGGCATGAATGAGTGAATGGAGCCTTACATCCAGGCTTCTTCCAGGCCCAACCTCCTCTCTGTCCTGGGCCCTTTATCTGGGGCCTACAGTGTCATAGTCTTGTTCCTGTGTCCTCTCCCGCCCCTTAGCATAAGCCTCGACTCCCTTTGACTCAGCAGTCTTGTCTTCCTTTCTCATCTTTCTTTCAGCAGCCTGATCCCTTGGTTTCCAGGGATAGCTTAGTTTCTATTTTTCTAACTCTGTATCCCTTCTACCCTCCTAGAGGACTTGGGAATCTCACCAAGGGAAAGGGTCAGCTGGGGTCACTTCGTCTCCAATGCATTTCTAAGAATGGATCGAAAGCTTGAAAGAATGTTTCAAGTGAACAGGGCAAGGCAGCTTCAGAGCTGGAGTGGGGCCTCTGCCTGTCCCTAACCCCAAGGCTTTCAGGCAATTTGAAGGACTCCAGGATGAACAAAGGCCTCTCAGCTTGTGCTGCCTAAAGTATGGTGAGAGGCTTGGTCCATTTTGAGTCCCTCTCTTTTGGATGTTATTCGATTTTCTCCTGAGATAACAGAATTATCCAAGCAAAGCACAGCCACATGGTCCCTTGACTTGGAGTGATGAGCCTGTCTTCAGATGTGTATTGACTACTTATTGGTCACACCGCCCTGGGGAAGACCATTTAACCTCACTGAGCTTCAGTCTCTCTGATTGTGAAAATCAATTATGGTTTGATCACAAAATGACACCCCTCCCAAAAGCTCATGGGCAGGGCATCTGGTCCTCAGCCCATGGCACTGTTTTAGAAGTTCTGAAGACTTTAAGCAGTAGAACCTAGTAGAAAAAGTAGATCACTGGATGCATGTCCATAACAGATCTATCTTATCCTAACCCTGGCCCCTTCCTTTTTGGTCTGTATGAGGCTAACAGCCTCCAGTACCCATTTCTTCACCATGCTGTTCTGTCCTAGCACATGGAGCCAAGCAACCATTGGCTGGACATCTACAACTGTGAAGCACGTTGCTTTTACGTTGCTTTTCCCATCTACTTGGTCACAAAATGTAAAGTACCATTCTAAATCCTGACTCAGTAACTAACAACCTTGGGTTTGGGGTTGGTTTGGTTTAGTTTTGAGATAGGTCTCTTGTATTCTAGGCTGACCTCAAACTCTGTATATGACTTTGCTGATCCTCCTGCCTCTACAACCTGCTTAGAAGTCAAGCAACCACATCGCACAGTTTATACAGTACTAGGGATTGAATCCAGGGCTTTGTGTGTACTATGCAAACACCCTACTACATCTGAGCTTGCCCAGCCCATAGCCTTGTATTTCTTGTGTGAGATAAGTACTATATGACAGAGCATGTGACCTGGGATTTTGTCTTATGACTGGGAATCAGTCTTCTCTGGTCATCTCTGCCCATGCCCCCACCATCAGGCTTTCATGCAGGAAGACCTTCGTAGGCTGCTCAGCACTCACCCAACCCACAGAGCCCTACCTGGGCTGCCATGCCTCCTGTAGGAGGCCTCCCAATCTAGCAGATAGCAGAGCAAACTCCTGGGATCTGGAGAGCTTGATGTCAGACAGATTCACTGCCTTGTGCTGAGTGAGCCTTGGTAGAGGAAGAGAAAACAGGAGGGAGTCAGCTCAAACAGCAGTGTGAATGAGGTCTGAGGTCAGGCCATCAGAACTACATTGTGCATGAGCCGTGCCAGCACTGGGAATGAACAAGACCCTGCTGGTGACTTCTGCCATTCACATTCCCCACTCCAGTCCCCCACAACACAAGCCATGCAGCCCTGCAAGTCTGGCTGTTACCTAAGGTGCCCGAGACTCTGGCAAATGCGCATCCCCAGGGCAGGGTTCCAGCCCTCATGGCAAACCAGGAGCCAGTCTGGCCGAGTTCTTACTTTCACTTCAAGCAGGAGATCCTCGCCATTTATTCTGAAAGACACTGAAACCACAGTGTGAGAATCCCTTTGCTGCCAGGGTGGGATGAGCCGAGAGGAGATATGGATCACCCCAGGTCAGCATCCCTGCTTTCCTGGGCATCAGGTCAGTGCAAAACACAATATAACATCTTTCTATAGATGTTTTCAGTGCTGAGTTTTGATCATGTGCTTTAAAAAGTTGCTCTGAGGCAAGTGAGATGACTCAGCAAGTGAAGGCACTTGTCAGCAAGCTTGACAACCTGGGGTTGTCCCAAGAACCCACATAAGAAAAAGAGACCCAGGCTGGAGAGATGGCTCAGCGGTTAAGAGCATTGACTGTTCTTCCAGAGGACCTGAGTTCAATTCCAGCATCCACATGGCTTCTAACAACTGCCTGAAATTCCAAGATCTGACACCCTTACACAGTTATACATGCAGGCAAAACACCAATTCACATAAAATTTAAAAAATAATAAAAATATTTAAAAAAAATAAAAATAGACCCAGCAATCTGTCCCTGATCCCCACATTCATTCAGTGGCATATGCACATACACATGTGCACACACATAAACTAAATGAATAGGGGTATTCAGTCTCTCTTTATCACAACAGAAGGCAGTTACCACCTTTAAATGAGAGAGTATTGAGGCACAGAGGTGAAGGCAATGTGTCCAAGTTCATAGAATCAACAAGAAATGAATGCAGGACATAAGCAGTCTCCTGGATTTATATATTGTGATGATAATAGCTAATATTTATCAATTACTCTTTGTTCATGTTGTTACAGATGGAATTTTTCACATGCACATTCTCTCTCTCTCTCCTGCCTTCCACCCATCCATGCCTCCCTCTCTCCTATATTGACACTCCAATCTCTCAGTTTAACTGTGTTTGGAAATAGAGCCTTGAAGAAGGTAATGTAGATTAAATAAGAGGCTTGCCCTGCAGTTTGGTTGTGCAGGGCTTTTCTAGCATATGCACATAGCTCTGGATGTGATGTCTAATGCTGGATACAGAAGAACCTGACTGTAATCCTACACTCTGGAGGTAGAGGCAGGAGGAGACCACACTCAAGCCCTCTTTGGCTACATACTGAGTTAGAGGGCATCTTGGAGACATTAGATACTTAACTGAAAAAATAAAATAAAATAAAATAAAATAAAATAAAATAAAATAAAAGGATGAAATGAGGTCATGGTGTGCTGGTCAGTAGAGTCAGCATCCTCATAGGAGATGCCAACTTATTCATTCTTTCCTTCCCCACCTCCCAGCAAACAGAATACATGGTGGGAGAACTGAGGCAAGCCAAGAAGGAAGCCCTCACCAGAAACTATATAGCTGGACCTCTAGCATCCAGACTGTGAGAAAACAGATGTGCACCCTGTTATACCCAAAGCTCGACCTCCAGAGAGACCACCAGAGACAGGGATGTCCGGAATGCAATAGTAAGGTTTATTGGCAGCATAATACAAACCAGGCAGTGAGCATACTTCAAGCTTTTGTGATAACAGAGCAAGGAGTAGCTGCTGTCTTTGGTTACAAGGGATCTTTCAATAGGCAAAAGTTACAACAAAGTTGGTTGCTTAGAGACAGGGTGCTGATGTGCTACTGATTGGCTCGTGCTTAGGGTCGTTCTGTCCCAGAGTATCTTTGAGCCCCACCTGGATGGACCCTACCTGGACCCTACTTGGGGTGATTGGGTTTTCCCAGAACTGGGCAAGCAAGAATCTATTCTTCTCCCAGAACTGGCAGATGTCTTGGCTAATCTCCCAGAGTTGGGCAGGTAGGAAGCTATTCTTCCCTCAGAACTGGGGAGGCTCCCTGCTAGGTCTATTCTTTTAGGACATGTTCTTTTCCCAGGACTGGTCAGGCATGACTATCCTTCTCCCAGAACTAGGTAGGCCCCCTGCCAGGAACCCAATCTTCTCCCAGAACTGGACAGGTCCTCTGCCAGGAACCCAATCTTCTCCCAAAACTGGGCAGGTCCTGCTGCCAGAAATGCGAAACTAAACTTTATTTTACCTTTTTATAAAAGAGCTACCAGAATGCAAAATGGAGTTTCTTCTGCTAAGTTTTCTCTCTTCACACCATTCCCCATCTGCAGCATTTTGTTATGGCAGGCCAGTTAACTAATATAAAGGCTCAGAACTAAGCTTCTTTTATATATTTGCACATCTTATTATTACAACTTCATGCAGTAAATCCTTTCCACTGTATATAGAAAGAAATGGAGGCTTAAAAAATAATGTACTGAAAGCCATGATGCATCTAGCAAAAAATAAAACCCAGCCTTGATTTAACTAACTTCTCCAGCTTTCTCTAACCTCCAGATTTTGGGCAGCATTATACTATGTAAACCCTAAGTTTTACCTGAAAGAAGGGATGGTGGGGACAGCCAAGAGACAATATGGAGTGATGTCCCCAGATGTCCAGGTGGCCCTGTGGTATGTTCATATACTGCCACCCACTCTAGCTTCTTTTCCCCTCCACCACTAGCTCACACTACCTTAAATGGCAAGCCTACATCTCTCCTCCTGGCCTGACCTCCTAACCACACCCCAGCTAAATGTCAGGACACTCCTTGAGATCAATGCTGCCAGAAGGACCTTGTCACCACCCTCATCCCAGTAGAAGAAGAGACAGATGAGTGGTACCAAACTGCTAGTTCTTCATTTAGGTCCTGAAGCTGTAAAGGATCCTGAACTAGGTAAAGGGCTTCCCACCTGTTTTGGGAAGAGATGGGAGAAGAAGCTCTTCCTCGTTGCTGACTCCTAAACAGCTCAGAGTCATCTCCTCCTCCTGCAAGGTCCTGGAGATGGGTGGAGAGGCAGCCGGCTGTAGATACAATACTTCAGGGAAGCACAGAAAGAGTCACAGAGAGGCTGGTGATAAGGAGGGAAATCCCCTAAAGGGGTTCAAGGTGCCTAGCAAGTCAGTACTGCAGCAGGGGTAGGCTACCTCGTAGAGAGTCCCCTATCAGCCACAATGCCTATGAACAGACCCCAACCCATCTGTAAGGAGGCACAAGATTATGTCAGACTATCCTGTGTTTCTATTGGTTTGTTTGTCTCTATCTCACTGGGAACAATTTCTAAAAACTGACTAAAACCATGGGTCATCCACCCAAGTGACAAGACTGTAGGACCAAGCTGTTCCCTCTGACACCTAAATCTCTCCTGTTCCATGGGATAACTCCTTCCCTGTCTTGCTGTTTACACAGCACAGGTGAGGGTGGGGCTTGCTCGTCTACATGCAGTGCCTGTTTGGTACCTGCTTCTGTCTCCTGGCCTCCCCCAGACCCTGTCCTCCACCCGTCTCCAGACAAGGGGCCCAGCACTGACCTAGGAGCCACGAGCCAACGCCCACTCCGGCCAGCAGTCCCAGGGCTCCCAGTACCACACAGGTGCGTTGCAGGCAGTACCAGCGCTGAGACTGAGAGACTATGGAGGAAGCAGAGAGTTGCCTGGGTTTCCTGCTTCTGCCAGCAAGCTTTACTCAACCTTGAGGCAGCAGTAAATTCTAAGAGAAACCTGGCCCTGTCCCGTGGCTCAAAGGGGTAGAGGCAGGTTCTGATCCCTGAAGCCCAGATCCCACTTGGTCCTGAAGTGAGAAAGAAAGTTGGAGATAAAGAATGAGCTGTCCCTCATCCTCACACTGACCCAAGAAGAGTATAAGGGATAGAGGAAGATCATCCTTTGCTGACCCCATTCTGTCCCTTCCTAATGGCTCAGTGTGACCTACTGGGTTGTCGCTGGTCTCCAAACTCTGTTCTGAGTATCCCAGGTCCAGGACCCTCTTCTGTGCACCGAACCTCCATTGGGCCTTGGTTATCCAGTGTTGGACTCTAAAGAAAGAGTTATTGGAAATCCAGCATTCGTACACCACGGCTGCCAAAAGAAGACCCAGCCCTCACCAAGTTCTAGTTTCAAATCTTAGTCCTGCCCCTGAGCCTAACTGTAAGTCTCTATTTACCTTGGAGTTTCTTACCCAGGCTTCTCCTGATCTGCTGGAGCCCCTAACCCTATTTACTTCACTCTCACAAGACTGTAATAGCAAAGAGGAACAGGAATCCAGACTGGCTCCACTCCAAAGCCCATGTTCTTCATTAACTGTGCCCTATTCCCAGGAACATCAAAAGGGCACCCTCTGAAGTCTGTCAGCATCCCACTCTAGGCACTTTTATTCCTTTCTCAGAAAAAGAGAACACACACACACATACCATTTATTCCCCAAAAGTATTTGGCCCAAGTGCATAAGACATCGTATGAGACACTATAAGGAATTTGGGATAAATCAGCATGAACTGAAATTCTTCAAATTCTGTCTTGTCTCAAAGGCAAATCATAGTGCATGTCAAATGACCACAAAGAGTTTGACTAAAGTACAAACATCATTCAAAAAAATCAGAGGTGATGGCTCACCAACAACATCAATGAAAGCTTATAGAGGGGGCTTTTTCTAAGGCAGTGTCCTCTTGGTTGAATAGGACTAGAGCTGGTGTGTTCCTATGAGTTATTGTGTGGTCCAGGCCAAGGATGCTGATGAAGCAAAGACAGGATGGTAAGACAGCAGAGAGCTGAGTAGCTCACATGTATGCCCGAAGCTCTTGACCCATGAAATTATATTTTTTAAAAGGGTGGAAATAAAGTAATTGACAAGCACTGAGAAGTTCACAACTAGGTCTACAACCCACCCTGTGAACTTGGATAACTCAGACTATCACTCCAAACTTCAATTTTATCATTCATAAAATAAAAGTGATAATTTATACTTCCTAATGGGCAAATTCACCGCCCCCAGTGCCCTCTAGCTGCAGCTGGTGGGGGTGGGGACAAGCCCAACCTACAAGAAGGGCTTAGGTCACTGACTTGGCCATCATTCTCCATGTTACCAAACCAGAGCAATCTTTCTAAGATGCAGTGATGAGCATGGTAGTCCAATCTTTAAAGTGCCCAGAAATCTTTGCAGCCTCAGCATCAGGGTGAGCCTTCAATCCATAGCCCCTAGGCTTTTGTGGTCTTCCTCATCTCTCTACCCTCACTGCCGGCAACTGCTCATTGCACCACACTGTCATTTCTCAGCACCTTCAAGCACTCTCCCATCACAGAGGCTTTGTGTCTGCTGCACTCATTCCATGTAGCATCTCTACTGACCCTTCAGTGTGGAAGTCATCTCTTCAGGGAATGTTCTTAACTATAAAGAACTTATCATTGACCTATATGGACCTCACTTCTTTCCTGCTGCCCTGGTCTATGTATACTAAGGAGTGGCACAAAAAGGCAATACTGGTAGAGTGCATAGACATAAGGAAGGAAGCTGGGCAGTGGTAGTGCTGCACACCTTTAATCCCAGCACTCAGGAGGCAGGGGCAGGTGGATCTCTGAATTTGAGACCAGCCTGCTCTATAGGGCAGCCAATGCTACACAGAGAAAGTCTATCTCAAAATACCAGAAAAGTACAGAAGGGGAAAGAAGAAAGGAAGGAAAGGAGAAAGGGAGGAAGGGAGGAAGGAAGGAAGGAAGGAAGGAAGGAAGGAAGGAAGGAAGGGGAGAAAGAAAGGAGAAGGGAGGGAAGACATAATGTGGTTCAACAGGCTTTATAAATTATAAAAGACAAGCTATATGCTAGTTACAATAGCTACAATAATATCAATATGAAATACATGTAAGCTATAAATCCTTCTCAAGGAATTTGTAATCCAATATAACATCTCAAAATTGGACTCTAGCTGAGAATGGGGATGCATGCCTGTAATCTCAACTCAGAAAGTGAAGCAGAAGGATCACAAGGCTAGCCTCAGCTACAAAGCACGACCCTGTCAAGAAGAAGGAAGAGGAAGAGAAGAAGGAAGAGGAGGAGGAGGAGGAGGCCTGGGAAGACAGCATGACAGCTCAGTCAGTAAAGCCCCCTTGCAATCATGACAGCTTCCATTCTATCCCCAGAACCTATGTAAACCCAAGACCTAGTAGTAGCATAAGATTTTAACCTCAAAGACAGACAGATCCCTGGGGCTTGATGGCCACTAGCCTAGCCAACCAATAGGTTCCAGGCCAGCAGGAGACCCTGTCTCAAAAAATGAAAGAAAGAAAGAAAGAAAGAAAGAAAGATGGGTAGCACCTGAGGAATGCCACTTGGGGTTATTCTATGGCCTGCACATGGATATGCATAAATGCACACGTCCAAGTGCACACACACACATACATACACTCACACATATGCTCTGCTCTCCTCTCTCTCTCTCTCTCTCTCTCTCTCTCTCTCTCTCTCACACACACACACACACACACACACACACACACACACACACACACACATACACATTGTAGTGATTCCTACCTGCATATCACCTTTCCCTCTAGGCACATTGAACGGTCCCAAGCAATGGCAAAAGCCTAAAGCACTGACTCCGAAGTAATATTATCTGTGGTGTGATTGCCTGCTAAACTTGCTTTCCTCGTCTTCTGTTTATAAAAGGAAAGCCTGTCAGCCTCACCCAGTGCAGTTCCCCTAAACTGTCCAAAGGGGGTCTCCCTAAGCTTGCCAATGAGCCCCCATGACAGTTCAATAGCACACAAGGTAGCAACCCAAACCCTTCCTGCAGACTGAGATACCAGCCCATCTCCCCTCCCCCACAGCTGCAGCCAAGGTTGGACCGGGCCTCCCACCAGTGGCTGGCCATACTTCTCCTGAAGAAGCACAGCTCATGGTGTGTGTCCTAACACACATACTCCATCTGTGCTCAGAGATGAGATCCAAGAACAGCAGGCTTGGGAAAACCAAAGCAAAAGTCGAGAAAGTGGCCATAGGCATGTATATTCTTCTCTGGGGATGAAGCTGCTCGAGCAGATACCCTCTCCACTGAGATAGCCAGGGACCATTATAAAAAGACTTTCCTTTTGTCTCAGTATCCCAGAAGCTAGGCTTCAAGGCCAGCCTCTGAACAAACCACCATACTCAGGCACCGACCACCCTTCAAAATGCAAACTGCCCACATTCATGTAGTAGGCCTTCAATGGGAAAAAAAAACGCTTTTGGTATTTTAAATAGGAGGTAATTTAATGCTTTGCTCAGCATAGCCAAGGGCAAACTGCATCATCACCCACTCAGAATAGAGACAGCAAGAGAAGAAAATGGAGAGAGAGAGAGAGAGAGAGAGAGAGAGAGAGAGAGAGAGAGAGAGAGAACTACAGTTCCACAGCCCCTGCTAGGAAGAATTCCCTGTAACAGAGCTGCTAGAGGAGGCTCTTCTACCAGCCTAGCATCCTGAGAAGGGTTTGTGTGCAGGGATGGAGGAACAGCATGGGGCACAGCCTTACCGTGTCACTCAGTGGCGTTGATGTAAGGCGGTAAGGTCTGTTGGACAGGACAGGATTGATTCAACATCCCAGCCAGCATAGTTGGAAGATGAAGTCTCCCTGGTTCACACATAGCCCCTCCTCTTGTCTCCCACCCCTACACACATAGACACACACCAGAGAGACAATGAACTATGCTCAGGTCTCATGAATAGGCCCCTTGTTGTAGAGAATCAAGGCAAGGGCTGGGCTGGGCCTGGCAGCCCCAGCCCCTCCTATCTGCTAACTGCAAAGTTGAAAACAGAAAAATGGATTGGGGGGGGAGCAGGACTATTGTTGCTTAGCAATCAGGTCCCTTGTACCAAAAAAAGGCCTCATGCATGCTAGCACAAATCCCCTTTCTTGCTGACAGGGCTGCACTAGAGAGGGTGACATTAGCTGCTATGGAAATGTTTCTGAGCTCTGGTCTCAGACTGTCACCATGGTGGGGCTGATAGCAGATGCTGTACAATCTTTACCACTTCTCTCTTGGCCATGGCTGTACCTCTCACTTTGCTAAGAAGTGAGGCCTCTCCGCCCTGGTCACTCCTTGGTGCTATCTTGTTTCAAAGTTCAAGGTAACATAGCTGATGCCAGGCTGGGACTGGGCACATCTGGGAGCATGGCTTCTTAAAGAAGAAGAGTGCCCGAGCAGGGGGACAGGATGATGGCAAGCACCTTTCCAGTCTGCCTCTCGAGGCGCCCTCCCCACATGTATCAGTTCAATAGTTCAGGCTCTAAGAGTCAAGCTTTTCCTGAAGACGGTTTTCCCACTTGCCCCAGGCAGCCCCCTTATGAAAGGAAAGTCATCATACTCACCTTGCAGGGTTGAGGTTCAAACCAAATGAGATATAAACTCTTTTCCTAGCATCTAGCTTAGACTAGTGATATGGTTGCTAGAAACCTGTAGGGAAGAGTTCCTGGAGGAGATGACCTAAGGTTAAGGATGCCTACCTACCCTAGAGCACCTTCCCCAACCAACCAAATGAAGACCAGAAGGAAAGCCCCAGGAGTTAACGAAGCCTGAGTTCAGGGGAAGACAGTACATCTTACAGTAAAGGCTGAAGCTGGCAGATGGGGAAAAGAATGAAACACTGATGCATCCTGAAAAGCTGGATGAGGCTTTTGTTGAGATAGAAATGAAGACTTCATTCTGCCCAGGGTGATATGGGTCTGTGTTCCATTTCCTTGGACCAGCCAAGGAAGTAAATTAGTTGTATTTTATTTCTCTTGCTTTGAATTTTACAGCAAGTTAAAGGCTGTTTTGTGTGGCTCAAAGCTTGGGATGACTATTTGAGGTAGGAGATAGTTAACTGTCTTTGAAGATTTATGTCAGAGACCAGAAGAGGGCATCAGACTCTCTAGAGGTGGTTGTGAGCCCCAGTGTGGGTGTTAGGAACAGAACTGGAGTTCTCTGCAAGAGCAGCCAGCACTCTTAACTGCTGAGCTGTCTGTCTCTCCAGCCTCTAACTGTATTACATGTGTTTTCCTTTTAGACGTTACTAACCTGGGGTCAGAAAGGCTCCGCTAATTATATTTACTACCATGGGTTTACCCTCTAGCTTTGTGGCCAGCTTATGGGCCCAGCTGCTCTTCTGATTCTCCTTTTCCTTGGCTTTTTAAGGGATGTAGTTCTGGACGACCTGCCACTCTTTACGTAGACCAAGCTAATCATGAACTCATAGAGACCCACCTGCCTCTGCCTTCTGAGCGCTGAGATTAAAGGCATGCACCACCACATCTGGCCTGGATGGTAGAGTATAGACAAGCAGTTTGAGTATCACTTCCTAAGATTCCATCACTGACAATTGTGAGCTGCCTGTCCGTCCCTCCCAAGTCCCTAACTCTTCTTGCCTGCCCCACCATTATGGCTGCCAAGCTTCTCCCACGCCAGCTGTGCTGTCTGTCACTTCTCACTTCTTTTCCTCCTGCATTTAGTGGATTCAAACACAATGATGAAGAGACAGAGATTCTCCATGATTTATAGACATAGCAAAGAGAGCACATGGCCAGGGATGAGACTCCCTGGATAGTCACTGAAAACTCCTAGAGCAATGCTCTTCAGCCTACAAACTTGACCACCTACTGTGTGTCACGAATGAGCCTGGGTATGGGGGTTAAATAAGTCACAGGCTTAAAGCCCGTAGGCTAGGATAGGAATTGATAAAAATATCTTATTTGTGAAAAGTGAAATTACAATGAACAAAGATGTGTAGGAGAGTGGGGAATAGTTGAGTCTTTTGCCCAAAGGACAGAGAGAAGTATTCTCACAGGAGGAGACATTTACACTAAGTTTTGAGGAGAAAAAAAAAAAAAAGATGTCAACTACAGAAAAGGGCATATCAAATAGTCCCAGGTGATGTCTATAAAGCTGAGTGAGAAAATCCTTTCCTCCATAAACACAGTAAGACAACTAGAGAAAAAAAAATGTTAGAATCAAGTCTTCCAAAGTCCTGGAAATTTCTCAGAGACTTATAGCAATCTGGAAAGTGTTACTCAAAAGATGCAATATTCGATGCGCATTGTGCATTTTTACTGACTGAAGTCCCATCGCCCTCCCTTCAGCTCCATAGTAGCCCTTGAGAACCAATATCTCACAGCCACAATGGAAACAGCAGCCAGGCAGCCACCAGAAGGGAGATCACAGGCTTGTAGCCCTGAACAACCTTCTCTTTATTTGCCCTGTCTGGTGGATCCCTGCTAGATCTCATTTGCAACCCTGCCTTCCCCTGATCTAACTTGGAGCTTTACCTGTTTCAATCATTTTTTTTGCTTGCAGGCCCAGGGGAAGGAGTATAATTGTTAGACCTTATGGTTGTTTGCAGTAGTGGACAATAGTTTGTCACAATAAACTATATTATGAGCCTTAAGGAAGAGTCTGGGAAACAAGATGCTTCTGAGAGACTGAAGAGCTCTAATGTATTCCTGTACTCCAGAAAAACATGTACGCACTGAGACCTGTGCACACATCCAAAAGAGAATGGTGCAAGGAAGCTCCTATGCTCTTACCTCTGCTGACCCTGCACAAGCAAGAAAGCTAACAAGAGCTTCTGGGAATAGTCCAAGCCCCTCTACAAAGACCAGGAGACTTCCTGATAACACACACCCAACAAATTCTCTGTCTAATCATTAGCAGAACACTAAAGAGAGATTTCAGTGGTCATGTGGCAAAGAATACATCCATATAAAACTGCATCTGAAAAGTCACTTGTCAGACAAGCAACAGCAAGAACATGCTCTAAGGATGGGAAGGACTCTGAGGTCCAGAATTCCTGAGCTGTGTCACTTAAAATCCAGTTTTGAGACCATGTGGTGGTTTGAATGAAAATGGCCTCCACAGGCTCATAGGGAATGGCGATATTTAAAAGGATTAGGACACGTGGCCTTGTCAGAGGAAGTGTGTCATGGGGAGGCGGGGCTTGAGGCTTCAGAAGCTAAAGCCAGGCCTGGTGTCACTCTCACTTCCGGATGCCTGCTGATCTGGATGTAGACCTCTTGGCTGCTTTTCTGGCACCATGTGTGCCTGCATGCCACCATGTTTCCCACCATGACAGTAGACTAAACCGCTAAACCTGTAAGTGAGCCCAAATTAAACGTTTTCTTTTATAAGAGTTGCTGTGTTAAAATATGAGAAAATAAAAAGTTACCATGGCCATAAACCACTCATTTCTCCAGTATTGCAAATGCATGACTCCACCAAACATGAGGAAACCATACATACACACACACACACACACACACACACACACACACACACACACACAAATGCAATCTGCTGAGAAACACTAATAACTACCATGGTGGGTATTGATACATGTTTACTTAAAAGGGAGGGAGTTAGAAATTCCCTTGCAAGAGAGGGTCATTACATCCACATTTATTCTCCAGTTGGCATATCAGTGAGGGATTCTCACTGGTTCTTGGCCCTCTCTAAGAGCCCCATGTCCAGATGAAGGCAGCTCAGAAGCCTGAGTTGACTTGAGTTATATTCTAGTTGGAGTTGGTGGTGTGGCTGTGAGTTAATGGTGATGACAGGATATCAGGATGCTGAGACTAGCTCTGCTCTCTTACAGAGTAGATCCCACATCCAATGGGCCTGTCTCACCACCCTTACCTGCCTAGCATTCAGAGCCATTCTGAAGAATGCTTAACTCTAGGTTGAAGCAAGAGTGAGCCTAGAGTCTAAAAGTGAAGAAGCCACTATCAAGTAGTGTTTGAGCATTGGAATACCCTAAGGGTGATAGCTCCTTAAATCATGCCTTATCTGAAACCACCTAAAGCACAAGCCCTCTAGATGGAGGCCCAGAGGCGTATGCTTCCACCTGCTGATCCAGTCCTGGCTCTGCTCCCTTGCCTCCTCCCACTGACAACTGCATCATCCACCAGGCCCACTTCTTTATGGGAATCTCCACTCACAAGTCTTGAAATAAGTGTTTCCTTTTCTCCTTCAGTAACTAGCTTCAAGAGCATCAAGGGCCTTTCTCAACCTCCTTCAGATGGCCCCTGGAATCCTAAGAGATAACACAGTGTTCTTCTCTTTCACCCAAATGGAAATACCAAATTCTGTTTCATATGGAATTTTTAGGCTTATAAAGTTTGTAGAATAAAAATACTAGATCCAACCTCTCTTCTTTCAGAGGAATAAATAGAAGTTACCAACGGTGGAGAGCTCACAAGCTTAGGCCTCCTGGCTTTCTGTCCAGAATATTTTTCCCATGCCAACCCATGTATATGCTGCATAAGTCATATATTCACCCCCAACAACCAGGGTCAGAGGGAAGAAACCCCACCTGTAGACCAGTGATCTGCTCAGCACTCATGGATTCTCATAGTGATCACTTCTCACTATCTGCCAAAAGATAACAGTTTCTGACCTTGATTGTCCTTGACTGGATTTATGGTTGTCATCACTTCGCATTCCTGACTGCCTGCCTGCTCTGTGGATTTTTAGGCATATTTAGATGGCCTCCTCAATCAAATAAATTCCTCATGGCATCAATATTTCTCCACCTCACTGTGCTTGTTCTCTCTGATGAAGAGGGAAGGGTTGATCTTCCAGGTGATGGTGAGACAACATGGCACCAGGGGATGCAGACTTAAGAATGTACTTTTCCTTTCCTTGTGATGAACATAGGGATGGCTTCATCTCTGTCAGCAATGCATCCCTCACTCTAACACAGTCTCTACTGTGACAGGGCCCACCTGCACCTACAGTATCCTCGGAAGATTACCCCATCCTTCTAAGTTCAGTTTGGGAACCCCCTGGGGTTCGTGCAAACCATCAGAATCTCGACCACCATCCTACAACCTGATGAAACCCAAACACACACCTCTTTCCATCCAGACCTTTGGAGAACAGTTTTCTCAATAAATAAATGAATGATTCCTGAGTCTCATAAAAAGAAAGGCTTTAATTAGTAAAAATTGGGGAAATGCTGTCACTGGTTAATTTATTCTACATCATTACTTTGTATGAATAGTCAAGGGAGGCCCCTGAGTGACTGTTGCCATCTTCCTTGCTTTGACTATAATTTCCTTGCTTTGACTATAAAGAAATGGGTAAAAATGTATTTAGGAAGGAAATCCAGGTGGTTCCATGTGGTAATCAGCTGCTCTTTCATTAGCACACTGCATTCTGAACACCATCTTCTGCTTTGTTAATCCTGCCAAAGCCTGAGAAAGGAATGCTGAAGCAGGTGTGAAGGGCAAGCTGCCTCCTCGGAAGGATGCTGAGGGGCCTGGAAGTGACTCCCTCTCAGCCTTGTCTTCCTTGGGGGCTTCTTCATTTCCCAAAAGTCCTATTGGTAAAAAAAAAAAAAGTAACCTTTATCAATACCTTAGGGTCACCTCAGTTGGACAGTATCAAAAATCTGTTCCTTTGTCCAGCCCCACAGCTATCCTAGCCACCTACCAGTATCTTCCCCAGGGTTACCATAACAACCACATACTGATCTCCTATCTGTAATCCTCATTAAAATCAGCCTGGACCATCTTTCCCTTAAAAAAAAAAATCTAACTATCAGGCTAAAGAGATGGCTCAGTGGTAAAGGTACCTGCCACTATCCCTGATGATCTGAGTTCAGTCTCCTGAAGCCACGTAATAGAAAAGAGAACAGACTTTAACATAAACCAACTTTGGCCTGTACATGTGCACACACAAACAGGCATGCACATACACTCACTCATTCACATACGCACGCACGTGTCCACACATACATGTACACAAAGGTAATAAAAATTAAAAATAAAATCTACTAATATAAAATAATAAATTGAAATAGATTCTTCTCTTTCATGCCTTGCTGCCAAAGCAACAATGCCAAGAGCAAGCTTAAATATGTTGAACTTCCATGGATACACAGCTTCTGTCGCCTGGTGTACATTCATTCCCTGAGCATGTGTTTTCAGGCCTCTCCCAGGCACTGTTCCTGACATGTTGTGAAAATAATCAAGACATGTCGTGGAATTCAGGCGTTATTTAGAGAAATCTTAGTAGCTCCGGAGAATCGGGTGGGGGGTGGCCAGAATCAATTGGGACCCAGGGAACATCGAGTTCTGACTCTTTTTTGTTCCTGTGCTCTCAGAGAGCAGCCCAGCAGCCCAGCACAGGACAGTTCCTCTCTCCAAGCATTGTCTTAAGGTTCAATTTGTATCATGAGTGTTCATATACCCCTTGATAAATATTATTCTTTTATATGATGTATTGCAAGTAAATATTTTTGCAATAAAGACGTGCAGAGTCTGTCTTCAAAGACCTTATACTCTGGCTAGGTTAAACTGGCCATTCAAGTACATTTTCCAAAGAGCAATAAAGAAGGCATTCCTGTGCGGTACAAAGGTTCATCTTTTGACCTCATTTTTAACCTTGTCCCGTAAACCAGCCACTTGTTTTTCCTTGAATATACCCAGAATAAGCCACAGGACCTTGCTCCTACTGTTCTCTATTCCTGAATTCTTTTCTCCATTTCACTGTTTAAATCCATCATATTTAATGATGATGTACAATGTGCAAGCCAGGCATTGGTATGAATACTGAATATACAATGATGAGCAAAGCCAGACACAAGAGCTTTCTCTCCAGCAGGAAAAGCTGTACTCACAAGGTGGTATGTCCCAACTGAGAAAGTACTAAAAAGAGAGATACAAGATGCTAATGAAAGCCTGGGACACTGACATGATAGAGTCTGAAGATTCAGGGAAGACTTTCTCAAGGAAGCCATAAAGCATGGATCTGAGATGATAAATCATACCCCAGACAAAAGCTATAATCAAATTCCTGTGACAGGAGAGGGTAGAACCTTCAAAGAACTGAAAGAAGCCGGAGCTAGGAAGGGATGGTGCATGCAGAGGCTGGAAGGGCACATGGGACAGACCAAGCAAAGCTCTAGAGCCATACTAAACATCCTTGAGCAAGGGCAAACAATTCTAATAAGCTACATGATCAGCCTGCCACCATCCCTTAAGACCAAAGTAAATGTTTCTCTGTGTCCCAGGACTAGAGTCTATGCACTGATGAAGCACACGTCACCTCCTGGCACTTTGCAAAATGAATGTGTATTTGGCTCCTGAGCAGTGATAGATTCTCAGTATAGATCTGTTCTTTTCATCATTGTCACCTCAGCATATAATCTTAGTGTGTGCCATGTACTCAGTGAGAGTATGTCGTGCTAGGCAATCAATCAATATACACAGTCAAGATAATCTGTTGTGTTTCTTCCTTCTTCCATTTTACCCAGGCAGAGAATTTCTGCCCTTTTGTCCTAGATCACTCTCTCAGTAACTGTATTAGTTACTTTTCTCATTACCCTAACAAAAAAAAGCAACTTAAGGAAGGAAGGGAGGGAGGGAGGGAGGGAGGAAGGGAAGGAGGGAGGGAGGGAGGGAAGGAGGGAGGGAAGAAGGAAGGAAGGGTTTGCTACATCTCTGAGTTCTGTCATGGCAGAGAAAGAGCGGCAGCAGGGGCATGAGGCAGCAGCTCACATTGCATCCACAGACAAGAAGCAGTGGGAAATGGATGCTGTGGCTTAGCTCACTTTCTTCTTTTGATTCATTCTGGCACCCCAGCTCATGAGATGGTTTGCTCACATCCAGGGAAGGTCTTACCTGTTCAATCTAGAAACTCCCTTGCAAACATGGCCAGGGGGGTATCTCCTGGTTGAGTCTAGATCCTGTCCAGATGGAAATCAAAACTAACTGTCACTCACCTTTGGCTTTCTAAACAATCCCCCTGCTTCCCTTCTCTCTCCCACACCATCCATCCTCCAGACAGCTACCAGGGATCAGACCCGACCACTCTCTCTCTTACACAAACCTTCCTGTCTTTCCATTGCTGGCAGCACAACCATCCAATATACTTCATAATCCAATCTTAAACCAATTGTTTGGGTTCATGTCTTAAGGTATCCTTTCCTCCCTGTAGCCTACAGTCTAATGACAAAGCCCTAGAATAGTTGAGGAGAAGGCCACTCCTATGCCTCACCTTCATGTAGTCTGTGCTCCTAGCCTACAAAGACCTTCCTTCATGTTTTCAATAAACTAAAAACTACTGGTGCTTCAAGATACAGTTCAACTCTCAATACATCACAGACTGCACTTCTAATGCCCTAAATCCAGAATTATTGGCTTCTCTTCATGTACAGATATCCATTCCTGGCCCTTTGCTCAATGATGACACATCATAGTCTTCAACTGAGAGGGAAACTATCCACACCGATCCCCTGCACCAGCCACCACAGCAGCGACAAACAGAAGGAATGTCTTGGCGAATGGCCCTCTCCTTCCAACACAGAACCATGTACTCTCAGGAGGAACTGGAGCACAAGGCTGCCTTTTCTAAATACCCAGACAAAAAAATGACCCAAACTATATTTCAGGAAATGGCTTATAAGCCTACAAAGAACTATTCATTGCCCCTGGACCCAGGCTCTGAGATAAAAATATTAAATTTATAATTTACATACTACAAATTAAAATGCCTTCCCTGAAACTGTTCATTTTGTGAAGTAGTTTTTTCACTCTGTTCAAAAGCCATTTCTGGAGGGAGAAAAGAGAAGAGAGAAATGTTGTAATTGTGTTATAATATCAAAAATTAAAGAAAAGGAAAGACATACACAAAAAGACATTTGCTTTGAGAGTCATTTAGGTTTCCATGTGGAGATGTGGAATGAACTCAGCTGAAAGCTGACCATGAGAATAGTTCCCCACAGAGGGAGTCAGTGGTGCCAAGACCAGACACCTTGAACAATCTCCATCTGCTTTAATTAAGACCTGAAGAAGCAACAAAAATATTAATCATGTGGTTAATTAAAACCAACTCCCTTAACATCTGCTCTGGTCAGCAAAAGCAGTCTAAAACTTTCCATAGCTGCCTAGTGACTGACACAGTGAAAAACTCCTGTGACTTAGGAAACACCACTCACTCTCCACCTCTGCAGCTTTCTTTGATTCCTCAAGTCTTTGATATATTCTCCAAGACTGATTTTCATCAACCACGCCAAGTCTTATTGACACATGTATGCAGGGCCACTCTTGGAACTCAGTCTAGCTCAGACACACACATTTGGGACACAGGAAGTGACAATATAATCCCAGTAATAGATGATATACATGTCATGCAAAATATGCAGGATCATAGTCTCCCCTGTTTTACATTAGCTATTGCAGAGACAGGCCCTTTAAACAGCAGTATTCAGAACTATTCTAAGGATGGAGAGATAGCTCCATCTGTTGACCTGAGTTCAATTCCTAAGATCCATACATATTTTAAAAAAATAAATAAGCTGAGTAAGATGCAAAATGTTTAAAATCCCAGCACTAGGGAGATGCAGACTATTGGATCCCTGGAATTCATTGGCCAGCCAAACTAATGGCTCTGAGCTTTTGTTGTTGTTGGGAGAGACTATTAATGACTGCTTCTATTTCCTTGGAGGATGTAGGTCTACTTAAACTGTTTATCTGATCTTGACTTAATTTTTGCTGTGTGGTACCTATCCAGAAAATTGTCCACTTCTTTTAGATTTTCCAATTTTGTGAAGTTCAAGTTTTCAAAGTATAACTTAATGAGTTTCTGGATTCCTCAGTGTCTGTTGTTATGTCCCTCTTTTAATTTCTGATCTTGTTAATTTGGATGTTCTCTCTCTGCCTTTTGATTAGTTTAGATAAAGGTTTGTCTATCTTATTGATTTTCTCAAAGAATCAACTCTTTGTTTCATTGATTCTTTAAATTGTTCTCTTTGTTTCTACTTCTTTGATTTCAGCTCTCAATTTGATTATCTCCTGGCTTCTATTTCTTCTTGGTGAGTTTGCTTTTTTTGTGTGTGTGTGATGTTAAGTCACAGTGTGAAATGTCTCCACTTTCTTTATGTAGGGGCTTAGTGCTGTAAGCTTTCCTCTGAACACTACTTTCATGGTGTCCCATAAGTTTGGACGTGTTGTGACTTCATTTTTATTAAATTCTAGGAAGTCTTTAATTTCTTTATTTCTTCCTTGACCCACTCACTGATGATTCACATTAGTATTGTTCAGTTTTCATGAGTTCGTAGGTTTTCTGCAGTTTGTGTTATTCAGTTCTAACTTTAAGCCATACTGGTCCAATAAGATAGAGGGGGTTACTCCAATTTTTTGAATCTGTTGAGATTTGCTTTGTTACTGAGTATGTGATCAGTTTTAGAAAAGGTTCCATGAGGTGCTGAGAAGGTATGTTCTCTTGTGTTTGAGTGAAATGTTTTGTAGATGTCTGATAAGTCTATTGGAATCATAACATCTGTTAGTTCCCTTATTTCTATGTTAAGTTTCTATCTGGCAGACCTGTCCAGTGATGAAAGTGGAGTGTGGTAAAGTCTCCCACTATTAGTGTGTGGGTTTTGATGTGTGATTTAAGATTAAGTAATGTTTCTTTTACAAATGTAGGTGTCCTAGTATTTGGGACAGAGATGTTCAATGGAGACTTCATTGTAGTGAGATTATGTTCTGGTACATTGTGAATATTATTGATATTAATATTAATATTAAACCCACCTATGGTTTAATAAAAATGCTGTTTGGCAAAAGGTGGACAGGAAGTGTGGGCGGGCTTCGCGACTTAGAAAACTCTGGGAATGGAAAGAGCAGAGCAGAGAAGCCAGCAGATGCAGAGGAAAGAAGACAACCATGCTGCTCTGAGAAAAGGTACTAAGCCACATGGCTAAACAGATTAATGGAAATAGATTGAGTTAAAATGAAAGAGCTAGGGCTGGAGAGATGGCTTAGTGGTTAAGAGCACTGACTGTTATTCTGGAGGACCTGAGTTCAATTTCTAGCATCCACATAGCAGCTAACAACTGTCTGTAATTCCAAGATCTGACACCCTTACACAGTTATACATACAGGCAAGGCACCAATTCACATAAACAAAAAATAAGTATTAAAAAAAAGATGAAAGAACTAACGAGCAATATGTCTGGCTCATAGGTCAATCAGTCTAAAATGAATATAAGCTTCTGTGTGTTTCTTTGGGACTTAGGGACTTCTGGTCCAGATATTGGGGCTAGTCCGGGCCAGAAACTTAATACACTTCATTTTGATGGGTTTTTCTTGGGATAAATATAAAATGTCCTTCTCCATTTCTTTTCATTTTAGTTTGAAGTCTATTTTGTTAGATATTAGGATGGCCACACCAGCTAGATTCCTAGGTCCATTTGATAGATAAATCTTTTCCCAACCCTTTACTCTGACATGATGTCTGTCTTTGAGGTTGAGGTGTGTTTCTTGTATGCAGGAGAAGAATGAATCCTGTTTTTTACTCATTCTGTTAACCAGTGTCTTTTTATAGTTGAATTAAGTCCATTGATATTAAGAGATATTAATGACCAGTGATGGTTGTTATTTTTCGTTTTGGTGGTAGTGATGGTAATGTGTTTCTCTTCTTTGGGGTGTGCTAACATGAGATTATCTATTGCCTGTGTTTTCATGGGTATAGCTAACCTCTTTGGATTGAAGTTTTCCTTCTAGTACTTTCTGTAGGGCTGTATTTATGGATATGTTTAAGTCTGGTTTTGTCCAAGAATATCTTGTTTTTCTGTTTATAATAATTGAAAATTTGCTGGGTATAGTAGTCTGGGCTGGTATACATGGTCTCTTAGTTTCTACAGAACGTCTTTCCAGGACCTTCTGGCTTTCAGAGTTTCCACTGAGAAGTCTGGTGTATTTCTGATAGGACTGCTTTTATATGTTTCTTGGCCTTTTTCCTTTGCTGATCTTAATGTTTTTTCTTTATTCTGTATGTGTAGTGTTTTATTATGTGGTGAGAGGACTTTTTTTTTTTTTTTTTTTTTTGTTCAGTAGTCTATTTGGTGCTCTGTAAGCTTCTAGTATATTCAGTCATATCTTTCTTTAGGTTGGAAAAGTTTTCTTCTATGATGTCATTGAATATATTTTATGTGTCTTTGAGCTGGATTCTCCTTCTTTTATCCCTATTGTTCTTAAGCTTGACCTTTTCATGGTGTCCCAGATTTCCTGGATGTTTTGTGTTAAAAATTTACTGGATTTAACATTTTCTTTAACCAATTAACCTAATTCCTCTATTGCATCCTCAGCACCTGAGATTCTCTCTTCCATCTCTTGTATTCTGTTGGTGATGCTTGCCTCTGTGGTTCCTACTCCTTTACTCAGATTTTCCTTTTCCAGACTTCCTTCAAGTTGTGTTTTCTTTATTGCCTCTATTTCAATTTTAAAGTCTTGAACTGCTTCTTTCACCTGTTTAGTTGTTTTTTCTTGGCTTTCTTTAAGGGACTTATTGATTTCTTCCAGTTTTTTTTTGTCTTTTCCTCTATTTCATTTCCTCTTTAAGAGCTTCTATCATCTTCATAAAGTTATCTTTAAGGTCATTTTTCTCTGCTTCATTTGCATTGGGATATTTAGGTCTTACTGTTATAGAACCTCTAGTTTCTGGAGGTGCCATATTGCTCTTTATGTTGTGAATATACTCTTATATTGCCTTCTACCCATTGCTTCATACAGTTGGAACCTATATCTCTAGGGGTCCAACTTCTTTCAATCTGTCATTTGCTGTGGTTCCTGACTGTCCTTCCTGATTGCTATCCTTCCCAAGTGAACTTTGGTGCCTTGGGGATGTTAGGGTGCAGGGGCGGGGGTGAGGTGGGGAGATGCTGCTAGGTCTCTGGGACTGGGATGGATGTGGGGGAAGGGCAAAGTATGTGCCCCTAGTGTCTGGGACTAGAGCACTAGGCAGGCCAGCCTGGAGCTCAGGAGCTTACCTATCCTTTCCAATTGCTGCAGTAGGGATGCAAACACATTCATAAACAGCCAGCCTGAGAAGTAAGCAGACCAGGATTCTCTATCTCTGTTTGATGAGTGGCCACACTGAGAACATGTAAACTAAATGATTTGCCCAAGCTCATACTGAGCAGTAAATAACAAACGTGAAACCTGGTACCCTGGG
Organism: Sigmodon hispidus; assembly: GCA_004025045.1. Classification (NCBI taxonomy): domain Eukaryota; kingdom Metazoa; phylum Chordata; class Mammalia; order Rodentia; family Cricetidae; genus Sigmodon; species Sigmodon hispidus. The sequence goes on along the minus strand of PVIH01009280.1, from coordinate 39,080 downwards.
TGTAAATCCAGAACACTCTCTCTCTCTCTCTCTCTCTCTCTCTCTCTCTCTCTCTCTCTCTCTCTCTCTCTCTCTCTCTCTCTCTCTCTCTCCAGGGCTGTCACAGGAGGGGAAGGATCCATAACAAAAGAAAATGCATAAGGTCAGTCAATGGACCAGGGAGTAAAAGTTAGGTTTGGGACAAAGGACAGGTTGGGAGTCATGCTCACTTAGATGGGTGGAGAGGAAAAACCTAACCAACAGAACAGGAAGGTTCTGTAGTGCTGTTTTAGGGACCTTCTACAGTATGAGAAAGCTAATGTGTGGAAAAGAGAGTGAAGCTGCAGGGCCTGCCTTGTACTCCAGTTCCTTTATTTTCAAAACTGACACTCAGGTGAGAGGATCCTAAATGCTCCTCCAGGCTCTTTCTCATCCTGCCAGAACAGAAGCAAGGTTCCCAGGGCCTGAGGCTGCTTCAGGGACATCAGAAGTGCTCTGTTAGTCTTGTCCTCTGCTGTCTGCCAGTCCACGAGTCAGTTACGAAGCAGCTGTCCCAGCAGCTCAGCTAATTAAATTAGAGGCCACTGAATGCTTTATTGACCTGGTCCTCACTCCAGTGAGCAGGCCCACATTGAAGGTGACTGTATTCACAGCTGTTCACTAACAGATTAAACAAAATGAGCAGACAATACAGGGCAGCGGGGAAAGTAAAGCGTGTGAGCAGTGTTGTCTAAAGCACAGCTGTGTGAGCTGGAGATCTGTGTGGTGTTGGGAGCAGAGCTGTGCCCCCACCACTAATGGTGTCACGCTCAGAAGTCCCTCACCCGCATTTGTCCTGCCAGACCACCAAGTCCTCACTCACTCAAAATGGAAACTTATTTGGAGATAGAGTCTTTGCAGAAGTAATAAAAATTTTGAAAAGGGTTCTAGCAGGACACTTGGATAGGTGCCCAGTATGAAGATATAGGGACAAGGCCATCTAGGAGGCCAGAGGCCTGGAACAGGTCCTGCCCACTGAGCTACCAGTAGGAGCCAAACCTGTGGACATCTTAACTTTGAATTTGTAGCTTCCAGAACTGAGTGGTGGACTTGGCTGTCCTGCAGCTTGCACAATGGTATCTATCTCTCTCTGTCTGCCAAGTACTGGGATTAAAAACGAGTACCACCACCTCAACTTTTTTCTTTTAAGTCTTCTAGCCTGTGGTATTTCATTACTATTTAACTGTTAAGCCTATTAAACGAGACATGAAAAATAGAAAGACTCCTGATGAGACAGAATTCTCTGGAACAAAAAAGGCATCAGTTGTAGAAGCAAACAAGCCTGGGTAAGGAGTCCGGTATCACGTGACCTTCTATAAGTCTTCCATCAAACACTTCATCTCTGTGCTATGGATTTTCATGCTAAAATACAAATGGCAATAGCTACCTCACAGGGACATATGGATTAAATATGAATAGTCTTTGCATATGCAGATCCAGGTCTCCCATGATCCTTTAGTATCCAGATGCAGGATCCACTGAAATTTCTGATGCATGTGTCCCTTTTGTAAAACAAGCATGAAATGCTCTGAGGCTGAAGTGGCCTTCCCCCTCTACAGAATTTTGTTCAGAGTATGGATGCTTCTGCTCTGGGTTCTGTCTGTCCTGCTGAACTTAGCCCAACTTGCTTCTTTAGTTCTGACAAGGGGTGTTATGCTCAAAAATGTTCCACTGTTCTGCCAGACAGGGCCTGCCTCACATCACTTCACTTTGTTCATTCCTACATGGATGGCCATACAGATGCTGCCAAACCCTGCACATAGGTTTGCATTTTTGTTGCCTTACTTAATTTACTACTAATTATAACGAAGTCATATAATACAGCCTGATTTACTCAGAAACATAAAAAACTCAGCTGTTTTAACTACCTACCTATTCCATCTAAGCAAACCTGTCAAAGCTAGACATCGTAGCATATACCTATATCCCTATTACTGAAACAGGATGTTGCCACAAGACTGAGGCCAGCCTGGGTTACATAGCAAGACCCTGTCTCAAAAAAAAAAAACTAAAAAAAAAAAAAAAAGAGGAAAAACCTCACCTTACAAAATATGATATAATAAAAACAGTAGTGTGGCTGCAGATGGAAACCAACAATGAACTCTACAAAAAGGCCATTAGTATGTAAAAACCCCAAGAGTGGCTGGCCTCACCATGGAAAAATCAGTGTAAGAAGATAAAAGTCTAGACTATGCTAAAGTTTATTTCTTTAAAAAAAAAAATCAGTTTCTATAAGGGTATGTAAAAGATCAATAAAAGAAAAGGAAAAAGGGTTAGGCTATGCTTAGAATTGATGTGGTATTTTTAAAATGATAGACAACTGAAGAACTCAGCCACTATTTTGCCTCCCGCTCCCTATCAAAGAGAATAATCTTCAACCTGGAAATGACAGAACAAATGCTGTTAAAAGGAATACAAAGCCTAAGAGACAGGTGAAGACAGGAAAAGAAATGAGTTCATGATTCTAGACCCAAAGGAATTAGACCTCCTGAGACTTACAAATAAAAGAAGCTGCAGATGTAATCAATAAACCATTACATCGTCCTTGAGATGAGTGAGGACACTAACTTTCAAAAGGAGTTTGATAAAAGATCTGCTGTGACTTCAGACCAAGGCAATTGGAGTCAATTTTATGAAAGAACCTAGATTACAAAGAGATTGGTGCCAGGTGTAGTGGCTCATGAAGACAGAAACAAGGGGATCTCTGTGAGTTCAAGGCCAGCCTGGCTACATAGTAAGTTCCAGGCTAGCTAGGAATACACAATGCGACCTAGCCTCAAAAAATTGGTAAGCAAAGTTTCGAATCTTTTAAACAATATGGATATGGTAATCTAAAAAGACTATACTTGGGAATAGAATGGTAGTGAGGTATAATTTGTAACCATTAATGATATATTTGATCTTATACATATTTTTAGCACATAGTATTTATAATCAAGCATAAATGCAGCCTTTTCTGACAATGGAAGCAGCTAGTGGGCTTTCAAAGCAGTTTTCATAAAGCAGAGGATAGGGAAGGAGTGAAATGAAACCAGCCAGGGTCTACTTCTTCAGGCCAAACTTGGGAATGACATTGTTTTGTATTAAATTGAATCCTAAAGTCCAGAAAGCTCTGTCCTAGGACTCAATAAAATACCTGAGCTGGGTGACCATGTTTTCTGGAAATCCCAGTGAAGTGACCAAGTAAAGTCTGCTTTCCAAATGCAAATTCTCTCTGTGACAAACAATAAGAGTTTTGTTTTTTAATTTTAAAGTGTTTGAACACTGACACCATGGGGCTGGGTTAGCTGAAATAAACAGTTAAAGAAGCGGTGGTGTTATTTCACAGCCAGTGCCCTAGGATCCTGCAGTAGATAGAGAGCAGGGAGAGCTAAAGGAAGGGTGTAGGCAGCTCTCAGGGACAGACAGTGCTGATCACAACAAGAAAGCTTCACAGGACGCAAAGCTAAGAGGCGGAATGAGCCTGGCATGTGCTCCATGATCCAGTGTAGATCAAAGGAAGAGGGGAGAGCAGTGGTACAGCCGGCACAGAACTGGGCATGAGATGACTGCTAAAATTAGGGAACACAGACACAGTTCATCATGCTGTTTTTAACGTGTTTCCTAAAATTCCTTGTAAGTCATTAGACATTCCCCAACAAACTGAAAAGAAAACCACTAAAGTGCTTACACTGGCCAATGGCCCTACGCCATCTTGTCGGTCTTCTGCTCCCTCTGCCCTCCTTACTTCTTGCTTGTCCCTCTGCCGCTGAGCTCTACTTTGGTATAGGCAGCTAAACATCCACTCAGCTCACTTGGCTCTCAAGGCAGTGCAGCGACCCCTCCAATGTAGCACTCTAGCTGACTCTAGTTGCTCTACATGCACTGTGCATTGCCTGCAGCACCAAGGACTTTTAAACATACAAAATGACTTATTTGACTTTGCCACTAGAATTTGAATTCCCAAAGGGCAGGACATTTTTGATCTGGAGTTTTGTTCAGTGCTTATACTATTGTCTGCTACCTAATGAATACCAAAGTGAGTCCATGGTATGTGAGAGCAGATGCCACTAACTTTGGTACCAATCTCTTCTTTTATAGCAGGAAGATTCAAAAGGCCCTCCTACCAACTCTTGCAATAAACAAATTAGGATGCCTGACTTCTAAAGGAATGAAATGCACATATATAGCTCATCAGTTACTGCCCCCCTCCCTAACCTCTAGGTAGAAGTTTCATAACTTGGATAGACATAGCCAATGCTATTTCTAGTAAGATGATATAAAATTCAAAACCAAACTCCCCCCAATAAAAAACTGTACAAATCCTAATTCTAAATTTTCTCCAAACTAGGGTTTTGTTACATTTTAGAAAATTTTGGAGAAAATGGTGACAAATGTTCACAAGCAGACTGATTCCTGGGAAGAGTGCAAACATTGAAAGCCAAGGCAGAAACCCCTGAACTGTGCCAAGACCACTGTGCATGAGGCAGTGTCCAGCAGACTGTGTCCCTGTATCCCCAGCTACCTCCCTAAGTCACCCCTGTGCACACTTTCATTTATCCAGGACATAAAAACTACCATGCAGTTTGAACAAATCACACTATTTTGGATTGTGTGGTCACAAAAGGCAGGGCGGGTGGGAGGATACCTCAATTGGTAAGAGAATTATAGATTTTATCTAGAATAATGGCAGTAATCAAATTCAGCTTGATTTATTCACAAGTAAGTTTATAGTGTATATGCTGTTCAGAATCTAGAGGACCTTTCTACAGCTGACCAAGGCCCAAATGTTAAGGAGAATGAAAGCAGACAGGCTCTCTAGCTTCTATTATCCCCTGTACCTGATGAATGCCTTGTGATGCTCAGGCCTGAGGAAAGAGCGCCATCTGGAGGGTCTCCACTTTAGAGAAAATCTTTCCTAACAAGGACTATGAGTTCGGCCAGGATTCAGGAGGATCAATAGGAACCAGCTTACTGATTGAGGTTGTTTGCAAACTTACCTTTTGAACAATTTTCTGTTTGTGATGATCTTGGGACTTCTTTCAAGGACTTCTTTTCTCAAGATCATCCATCTAACCCTAGTTGTTTGAAAGAAACAGATTCCTCCCACTTGGACAGAGAGTCACCCAAAGAAGGATTCCCAGCTCCTTTACTACCACAATGGATATGCTCTTTGAATTTCTCCTCCCAGCCCATATGATGTTTCCATCAGGATAGGTACCTTCAAAAACTTATTATGAGCTCCCAGACCAAGTTCCCATGTGTCCAATCAGATGATTCATCCCTAACCAAAATAAACACCTAGTTGGCAGCTTTCAATGGATGAGGTTTTCTGTTTAACAGAGAAAGGAATGAGGGAGCCTGGTTTTCAGTTCTGAGATCCTACCTCCAAACTGCTGTACCTGTCAAAGAATAGGAAGAGCTTCTATGAACAAAAGAAATCTGCTCTGTCTTAATAGCTCTGCAATGTAGTGATTTCAATTCTTTTCCTTAGCTCATTCTTTCAAATACTAAGAAAAGAACACCACCTCAAATTGTGCAAATTTTCAAAAACAGCCGTCTCCCCACCTGTGCAAACAGCCCCTTCCTTCTCTCTTAAAAAGTCCCTTCTTTGTTCTCAAACACAACACAAACTACCAGCTGGCTCAAACTGCTTCTCAGAGCAGAACATGTAGCACATACACACTGCTATTAGCTCAACTGAATCCTAAAACAAAAAGTCTCTCTCCTTTTTTTTTTTTAATTTTCAGTTCTACCCTCAAATAGGAAGAGGAAGACTAAGCAGAATGACTTAGCAGGATCAAATCAGAACTAAGAACAAGAAGGCAAAACCAGAACAGGAAAGACAGGAGTCTCTCCAAGGCAGAGGATGGGAGCACTGCAGACCCCTTGGAGGGCGCTTGCCTGGAAGCACATGAAGATCACACTCCCTGGCCTCCTTTGTAAAGGGGGATGGTAACAGGAGAGACACAAGCTAGAGGATAACCTGGGATAATTATCACAGTATGCATCTCCAAAGACTGCGGAGACCTCAGCTGAGCTGAAAACTTAAGTCTGTGCTGGAACTGTGGAGACAGCTCCACGGTAAAGCACCGCACTTTCCATACAAGTGTGAGGAAAGGAGATATCCATGCCAGTCACTGAGTCACCACCTGTAATCCCAGCACTCAGGAAGACAGGGATCCTCAGGATAAGCTAGCTAGACTAGTCAAAGAGGTGAGCTGAGTTCAAGTGAGAGGTCCTGCCTCAGGAAGGTGGAGAGACATGGAGGAAGAGCCTGACAGCAACTTCTGCCTCCACACACAGGTGTGAACACACAGGATGCACATACACACAGACAAAATAAGAGGATCACCTATGTGCACCACCTAAAGGACTAGGCTATACAGCCTAGTGTTAGATTTCAAACATGGCAATTTAGAATCTTTGACATTAGACAGGGTACAGAAAGAACAGGACTTCAGAATGAGAACAGCAAGAAAGGATTCATTAAAAAAAAAAAAAAAAGAATTAATTTGGGCACAATAGCAAAATATGTCAAAAACTTCTCAAAATTACGATGCCATCTTATGAAGATGGACACTGAGCAGTCACAGTGATACATGCTTACAGTCAAGAAGCCAAGGGAGAATTGAGAATGCACGGTCAGCAAAACCACACAGCCAGACCCTAGCTCAAAGAAAAGACAGCCTAAGTCAGACTTCAATAAAAGAAAAGCCTGTAAGAAACTTGGTGTTGTTGGTCTCTTTGGCCACAGCTCATGTTATTGAACACATCCACTCTTAATTCTGAAAGGTATTATTTACTGAAAGATATATAAGAAGTCTCCCTAATTCTTGTAAAGCCAAATAATGTGCTCCTAATCCCCATCCCCCAAAAAAGTTATCTTACAAATTCTGAACCGTAACTTTGGAATGTCCAAAGCCAAGGTCTTAAATTACAATATACACAACTCTCAGAGGACCTGGGAACAAATCATGCTGTCCAGCAGATTCATACTTGGTAAGAGAGCAGTGACAGTCAAGGAACCAATGCTTTGCTTAAAGTGATGCCTTAACATCCAGTTCAGGAAGCCGTTACTCAGGCCAGATCAGGGGTCGTTATGTGAAGTCATGCTTCCATGATATACGGGTTCACCAAAACCAGTGAGTGATTCTGAGGTGTTCTGAAGGAAATAATGACACTCCTGGAGGATCCCAGAGTCAAGAGAAGCTTTCTCAGGGAGGAAGAGCTATTTAATCTTAGCAAGGGCAGCAGCTCTTCTTTCTGTATTCTGGAACAAGGCACGGATTAAAGCTTTTACTTCACTGGAAGAGAATGCAGTTGCCAGAGGTCCCTTTCCGTCTGCCCACCTGCAAAACAAGATAGGTTCTATTTTCTATATGTCTCTGGAAAGCCAGACTTTAAATTGTCTTACTTGATCTCAACACTCAAGGAATTAAATACATCCTGGGAATCCCATTTTTCTTTAGATGTTGCTGCTCATGACTGCATCTGGCATCAGCACAGGTAGAAAGGGTAGAGACGGGCACAGATGGCTCAGTGCTTAAGAGCACTGGCTGCTCTTCCAGAGGAGCAGGGTTCAACTCCAAGCACTTACATGGCAGCTCACAACTGTCTGTAACTCCAGTTCCAAGGGACCTGATATTCTCTTCTGGTCTCCGGGTGAGCAAGCACCAAGCACACATGTGGTACAGACATACAGACACACAAAATTTCCATATACACAAAATAAGTAAATCTTGAAAAAAAAAGAATACCAGAAAGAAAGAGATGAGGGGGAAGGAGGAAGGAAGGGAGGGAAGGAGAAGAAAGTAAGGAAGGAGGAAAGAAAGAAAGAAAGAAAGAAAGAAAGAAAGAAAGAAAGAACAAATGAACAAACAAACTTGAGCTGCATATGATGGTTCATACCTGCAATTTAAGCACTTGGGAGGCTGAGGCAGGAAGAGAGTTTGGAATTAAAGGTGTAGATAACAATTTCCAGCCTGGAGTATATAGTAAGACCTTGTGTGACAAACACAAAACACCTTTTGCTGAAGTGTGGTGCTTAACCTCCTAAAGCAGTGTTCTCAGCCTTCTTAATGCTTTGACCCTTTATTGCATAATGTAAATATCTACTATGTAAGATATGCTATGCAACCCCCTGGGAAAGGGTCGGTCCACCCTAAAAAGGGTCACAACCCACAGACTGAGAATCACTGTCCTAAACTATAGCATCCCCCACAGAAAAAGAACTGGTCATTCAAAAAGTAGCTTCATGCTGAATACTTAAGTCATAACAATCACTTCTCTGTTAAATCATTCATTCTTTTATTTTTCTTAAACTGCAGTATTGGAAATCTAATCATTCTTTTTTTAAAAAAAAAAAAAAAAAAACTTTATTTATTTATTTGTCTTGGTGTTTGCCTGGAACTGGAACTACAGACAGTTGTTAGCTGCCATGTGGGTGCTGGAAATCGAACCCCGGTCCTCTGGAAGAGCAGACGGTGCTCTTAACCGCTGAGCCATCTCTCCAGCCCCCTCTAATCATTCTTAAATGCATCATCAGGTATAAGAAGGGTGTACTAATTAAAAACACCAGAACATCTGTACTCCATGTCAAAACCACATGTTCTACCAAAACATTACGAATGAAAAATCTACCATACAATAACCTGCATATCTGTGTCTTTCACACAAACTCTCTCTCTCTCTCTCTCTCTCTCTCTCTCTCACACACACACACACACACACACACACACACACACACACACACAGTGTGGGGGGCGGCACAACTACCACTGATGGCCCTAGTCCTCTCTTGTGACCATATATAGATGCCACCATAGTAAACAGATACGCACCGATCTCCAATTTCTTGCAAGCTAGCTTGTAGCATTATCATCAGTTCTTTGAAAGGCATCCATTTAGCCACATAGACTGGGACCTCTTCCTGGTATTTCTTATTCTTGTTTTCATCAGACAGAGGAGCAAACACTTGTGGTCCTTCATCCATCACTGTTTTACACAGGGAATACAATCTGTCGCCATCTTCAGTTGAGATGTCCTAGTTCAGCACAAAGGGAACATAACAGGATAGAACTGAGCCAAACAGCAGGGCAGATCAGATGTTTTCCAACCAAAGAAGCACATCTTACTAGTCACTAGATCTTGTCAGCTCTCTGAAAACCCTCCTGAAGTGAACATGTTATAAGCTGTGTCAGCTGATAGTCAGCAGTTCTGTGTGTCTGCACAAGAGCCTGTATCCTCAGTACAATGTGTTACACATAGCCTGCTGCAAAGGACAGGATGCTACTGAAGTAAGGGTATGACTAATCTACACTTAGAAGGGTCAGCTATCCACGTCCAGGCAATTTTCCCCAGGGGATCACATACAGTCCACTTAACTGCACAGTCTGTTGGCAAAGTGGTACCTGCTCAGACTGCTCACGTTGTAATTACTTAGTTCATCTACAGAGCAAATAACTTCATACTAAATAATATATCTTGGGACCACTGCCCAGTTCCCAATGTCCTCACTCCTAATTTGGATGCTAGATTGATTGAGAAGTCAAAGAAACCTGCTTTCTTATCTAGGTTTAAGTGTGGTGATATGTCATTTAATAAAACCTGAAATACCAGGTCATCAACCCACAGTCAAACTAGGCAGATGTAGCTCGGGAGTTAGAGTTGCAGTGATAACTCACTCAGCACGGGGATCCAGAGAATCTCTGTGAGTAGGAGGCCAAACAGCTGGGCTTCAATGGCACACACCTTTAATCCCAGCACAAGGAAAGCTGGGAGTGGTGACCTATGCCTTTAACTCCAGAGACAGAGATCTTTGGTGTTTCTGTAAATTCAAGGCTGACTACCAAATAGAGTAGCTCACGCCTTTAATCCTAACCTGGATAAAATATAGATGGGCTATAAGGGTATTTAAGGCAGGTGTAGGAAAACAGCAGCAATTGAGAAGCATCAGGAGTGAGGCTGAAGAAGCTGGAAGATAGCTGGGTGAGATTTGACTGTGGTGTTTCACTCTTAATATTTCAGCCTTTCCCCGATATCTGGCTCTGAGTCTCTTTCATTACACCCAGAATTCGTGCTACAAGTAAATTCCCAGCAAAACAAAATTCAGACAAAACTGGAACCAACCAACCAAACTGCAATAGCATGAGTTAGACACTAAATGGCCAATCTCTTCTACCATCTGTGCCAATTAAAAACAAGGCTGTAGTGTCACTTTCTTCATAAACTCACAGGACAGGATAAGATTTGCATTTCAAGTCTGTATCAGCCCTTACCTCCAGAGCAGTGATTCTGACAATCATCTCAGCAATCGCGGTGTTTAGCAAGGTCCCCATAGCCTTACAATATATATTAACCGGAAGGACATCCTGCCACACAATTCCAAGTCTCTTTAGCTGGTGCAGAATCTGTCAGAAGAATGGAGCTATTTGTATAGAAGGAGATGGCTACAATTCACATTTTTCCAAATTTACACTTACAATTTATGCAATAAATAAAACAAGGGAAAGAAGTGATATAAAAGTGAGGTAACTGGGTCTCTGTGGCTCTTGAATACTTAACCTCAGGGATAGCCTTGAGAGAAGGAAGGCAGACCTGGCCTGATGGGAGCACTGCAGGGAAAGGGTGAATCAGCAGAGGAAGAGATGAACTAAATGTGGTGTGCTCACAATGGTACCCTGCTGAGCCACCAAGACTGGAGTCAGGTCATTTGCAAGAAAACACACACAGCTGGAGATGATCACTGTAAGAAAATTAAGTTTCAGAGGACACAGATCATAGCTTTGCTCATTTGTGGTTCCTAGATTTTACACAGACCCATAAAATAAGGAAGGTATAATGACATAAAAGTAGAGTGAGGGACTCTGCACTTGATATGGAAGGCGAGAAAAAGGAAAGGGGTATGTATTCTATTAATATTTGTATGCAAATGTCCTTATAAAACCCAGTCCACATACAATGAATATACACTAATGGAGAGAAGACTCACTTAAGACAGAAGCAGAGATGAAAGCTACATTTAAAAATTTGAGTCAATGGAAAGATGGCTTCTACTTGTCTTGTCTTGGTTGAACAGGGAACAGCTGTGTGACAAGTATCTAGACTTTCCAACTGGGAGTATAGGAATCAACTTAACGACTTGCTAGGTGGGGTGAGGGGCCAGGGATACCATCATCAGTGCCCGAGACAGCCTCCTACCTGTCTCACTGCTTTGCTTGCTGCAGAATAATTCTCTTCATCATCCATGTTTGAAAAGCTCCTAGCACTTGATAATCTTTCCAGAAGTTCTCCTTTCTGTGCCCGCATTTGGGCCAAAAAACACTCTGTGCCTACAGTGGAAAATACAGAACTGTAAACCTGTTGAATCATACATTGCAGAAACAGGGTGGGAGAGACGAACAGAAGCCCGACGGCTGTTCAGCCTGTATGAGAACAACTGAATCTTAAAAGTTCCTAAATGTGTTCTTTGTCAACTTCTGTATGTAATGATTCTGAATCCATCTAGCCAGTCCCTCTGACCCTATCAAAAGGTGATAGATAAACCTTTCTCAACACTTTGCCTGCAATATGAGGCAGCTGAGAAAAAAAAAAATAGCTACTTACTGTTCCAGTGTTCCATGATGGGAAACACCTGCAGCTGGAAAGCTACTTAAACTATATAGATTTTCAACTCTTCTCATAATAAATTTTAGTTTACCAAACAATGGATTTCTCTGGACTTTGAATAATCACAATGAAAACCAAGGAAGTCATAAGGGAGAGCTAGCTGCCTTGGTGTTTACAAAGAACAAGCGCTGACGTCAGAGAGCACTTGTCAACAACACAAACAGTGCCGTCACAGTCACAGTACACATCTTATTAAGTGGCTTTCTCCTGACAAATGACTTGGCGGAGTCAATGCATGCCAGCAATAAAGTCAGGGATGCTAACATACCAAAACTCGTGACATAAAAAAGCAATTTGTGCATGAAGTTGGTATCCATTTTATAGAGTTAAATAACTAGAAATATTAACAAATTAGAAGACATACTCTAATACATCTAATACATCACTAACTCCTAACCTCCTCAGCTATTAAATTACAAGAATATTAGACTGTATAAGTCACATTTCCCCAAATGACAGGTATCAGTTACCAAGTCTTCTGAAGCCAGGCACGAGGTCCACAAAGGTAGTTGTGCCATCACAAAGAATGGGGGCAAGGCGTAATCTGAACTGATGACCCAGGGTCAGCAAGTGGTGAGCAATATACATACAGTTGTTATGGTGAATGGCAGCCAACTGGGGAAGCTTCTGTAGGTTCTCCCTAGTCCGGAAGGAAGGGCAGAAAAGAAAACCATCTGTTACTCAAGTCAACTTCTGGAAAGGTGTCTATCCTCTAAGGTGGCAGACCCTGGCTGTTACCATTGTCTACCTTGTAAATGCTGAACATAACAAAATATGCAACCGTTCTCATTTGGTTAGCTCTAACCAGTGTGACCTAATCCTTAAAACTATCCCAGTGGTGGCCTGGAGATGCTTCAACAACTAAGAGTGTCTGCTGCTCTTGTACAGGACCTGAGTCCCCAGTATTCAAGTCAGATGGCTTACAACACACACGCATACACACACGTCCGCAGAGATAATGCCACAGCTGAGAGCAATAATCTAAGGCAACAATTCTCAAAGTGAAAGCCCCTGACATGAGCAGCATTTAGAAACCTGTTAAAGATCCAGCTCTTCCCACGAGGTGAGGTACAGAACCTGCCTTGGCAAGGCTTCCAGGTGACTTGATGCCCAAGTAAAGTGCATGAAACAAAGTGACACAAGGGAAAGGAGGCAAATCCACAGAACTGCCAAGTCAACTACCTCTGAACCCCTCAGGAAAGGCTGTCAGCTGACTCTAACAGGTTTTCACGCTTTATTCACTTGGCCACATATAAAGTGAGATATCTTAGTTTAAATTACATCAAAATGAATACAAATAAAAATCATTAAACTTTTCAATCATTAAACTTTTCAAAAATCTAAACTTAAAAAAATACTTCAAGCTGAGCATGGTGAGACATGTCTTTAATCCTAGCACTTGAGAGGCAGAAGCCAGCAAATCTCTGTAAGTTTGAGGCCACTCTGGTCTACATAGCATGTTGCAGTACAGCCAGGGCTGCACAGAGACCTTGTCTCAAAACAAACAAAAACCCCTCCAAATAATACACTGACTTTTTTTTATCTTTGAAAGCAGAGCCCTTAATGGACTGGAGATGTCTCAGCAGTTGACTGTGCAAACTGCCCTTGCAGGACCCAAGTTTGGTTCCCAGTACCCATACCCAGAAACACACAACTACCTGTAGCTCAATTCTAGATCTGACATCCTCTGCTAGCCTTCAAGGGCACCCACATGCACATGTGAATGAACGCACATACATAAACATAACAAGTAAATTCAATCCTTAAAAAAAAGAGAGAGAGCTGAACCCTTAACTACGGAATAGTTTTGGTGACAAGTTACTAAAAATATCTATAAAAACCATACAGAAGCCAGGCTGTGGTGGCACACCTCAGACAGGAGGATCTCTGAGTTTGAAGCTAGCCTGGTCTACAAAAGAAATTCCAGGACAGCCAGGGTTACACAGAGAGAAACTCCTTCTTGGAAACAAAACAAAAAACAAAAAACCATGCAAAACATTTCATTTAAATAACAGAAAGGACTAGATGCAGAGTTAAGCAATTTTTCAGATAACTTTTAAAAGCAAACCTTTAAAACCCAAGACAGTGGGTTAATAGAGCCTAATGCTGTATTAACATTGGAAAGAGTGCCTGGCCACACTTCACACTAGGTTAGTGTCTGCAGAACTACAAACACCAACCACACTCATTGGATTAGGACCTTTCTATTTCCTAACTAAGAAAAGTATGGTGGCTCCCAAAATACCTGGATAAAAACTGGATAAAGTTCTTTAGAGCTTTTAAGTGTGTGCTACCCTTCTACACAAGATTTACCTGCCACAGTAAATGTCTACAGCCTTTGAAAGGTCTTAGTTTATTGTACTTTTACTGCCAGTTTTAATCAACAGCTGTGGTGAAAACCATGTTACTGATTTTAACTTGCCTTACCACTTTAAGCAGACAATTATACAGAATTAAGATACTTACTTGTGGTATGTTGGCACCACATCATGGAACAAATGGAAGATATTTCTCACTGAGTAGAAAAGCTGAACAGCACTAGAAGGAAAACAAACATTCATGAGAAATCATACAAAATGAAGCAGGTATTCTGTCAGTGAAGATTGGCTGATAAAAATTATAGCTGCAGCAAACACTCCATCTCAGTGAAGACATACTCCATCAGCATCTATAAACTGAATTTCTTCACTAAAACGTGCACACATTAACTAACTACCTTTGGAGCAGGAGCATTCAACCCAAGGCCTCCATTTGTGCTCTGCCAGAACCTAAAGTATCCTTCCAATGACAAATGGAGCTAAGCCTCAAGCAAATGTCACCTGTTCCCGATGCATTCTGCAAAGGGCAAAGCCTCCACAAAGAAACTCACTGGGTCTTTTAGAATCAGGCTGACTTTCAGCTTTCACCTTTACCTTATTCCCCAGTGCAAAGAGATGAATCAACACTTTTGAGAACAGCGTCGAACCCTCAAGACTTTTTGCCTTTTAAATCTGATCATTAACCACCTAAGGATTACTATTAAAATACATTTCAAGGGTGTGAGTGTGTGTGTGTATGGCAGGAGGGAAACAGGATGACTTGGTCTCCAAAATGAACCTTAAAAGAGAAAATACATAGAGACATAGAGATAGCTCTTTTAAAGCTCATTTTGGATGCCAAACAGCCTCTCAGCCCACACACAGGGTTCTATTCCCAGCACCGACATGGTAGCTCACAATGTAGGGACTAATGCTTTTTTCTGACCTCTATTGACACCAGACATACCTGAATACACAGATATGCATGAGTTCAAAACACCCATACACATAAACAATTTTTAATTAATTTTTCTAAATAATTAAAATAAATATTTTAAAAATCTGTTGCAAATGGAATGAATATAGGTATTCAGATACAAAAACAGTGTTTGGCACCCATTTTCTTAAAAGAAAACTTTTAAATGTTACTATGCATCTCTAACTTCTGGTCTGGCATATTTGAAAAAAGTCATTCAAGAAAATAGATGGCTCAGAGGGTAAGAGTCCTGAGTTCAATACTCAGCAACCACATGGTGGCTCACAACCATCTGTAATGAGGTCTGGCGCCCTCTTCTGGACTTAAGGCTTACTTGCAGACAGAGCACTGTATACAGAATAAATAAATAAATCTTTAAAAAAAAAAAAAAAATAGTGACAACTATGTTTACCTTGCCAAGAGTGCATTCATCCTTTTACAAAGAAATAGGTCTTCTGCACAAGACAGTGAATGGCTCAGCAGGCAATATCACCCTCACAGACCCAGGGAACCAAGTGTACTTCCCAGAGCCTGTGTAAAGGTGGAAGTGATTCCACAAAGTCATCCTCTGAGCTCCATGTGTCATAGCATGACCAAGTGCATGCACACACACAAAATAATAAAAATAAACATGCACTTTTCTTTCTATTTATAATCAATACTAATAGTTCAGTTAGACTAACCGAAACCATGCCAGCACTAGGTAAACTGTCCTAGCCAGAGTAACCTAAGAAAGTGTGTGTGCTGGGTGGTGGTGGCACACACCTTTAATCCCAGCACTGAGGAGAAAGGGGAAGGCAGATCTCTGGGAACTCGGGATCAGCCTGGTCTACAGAGCAAGTTTCAGGACAGCCAGAACTGTAACAGAAAAACCTCATCTCCATCCCTCCGCCCTCAAAAAAGGTGTTTGCACATAAAAATAACGCACAGATCTGAGGATACAATGACTAAGTCAAGCCCAAACTCAAAGTGTTTTCTTTGAGGCTGAGAAGACAAGCTAAACAGACTCATACTAAATGGGTTTTTATAAGATTGCTCTACAGTCTTAACTAGCTAGCCATTTTTTCCTCAGGAGCTGCTTCAAAACAAAGATTCTGTATGAGATGTGAAATAGAGGCTGAGGTCCCCAGAACATGGTGAAGATTAAGAAGAGCCATCCTAAAAGGGTGAACGCAGATCTGTGACACATTCTAGTCCCAAAGAAGACTGACTTTCCCACCCAAGTTGCCCCATGGAGTGGAAAGGTCAGGTTCCTCTGGCTCTCCAGGCTCCACATGGTGCCATCACGTGGGGTATAACTACCACAATTAAGCAGCAATGAGCACTTCAATATTAAGCGAGTATTCTAGATCCTCTGCCTGAACTTTCTTATAAAACATCCTTTGATTAGAGAGAGCCAAAATTAAACCAAAACATTAAATTTAAAATCAAAAAGTGAGCCAAAAATTAAAGCATTTCTTACTAAAAAGTAAAAAATTTTAATGCCAAATAAACCTATATCTACCTACACATATACTTATTTCTTTTTTTTTAAAACCTTCTTCCTTTCTTTCTGTTTTGTTTTTTGTTTGCTTTTCTGGATCTTGTTTATTTTCTTTTTCATAATAGGATTGTATTAGGCAGCCCAGGCTGGCCCAGACCTTGCTTTGTAGACCAGGATGGCCTCAGACTCACAATCCTGCCTCAGCCTTCCAAGTACTAGGTTTATGAACATAAAGCAGTACTCCCAGCAGCATCTGCTTTAACACACTTATGCCCGAGTTACTATAAATAAATGGCAGGGATCAATTTATCTGCATTACCATTGATCACTACTTGTGGTTGCCTCTAGCAAAGTCTGATAGGCAAGCTCCATTAATTTCTTCACAGACTCACTGATGCGGCACGTGGGTAAAGAAAAGGAATGTGGGTCCAGTGAAGTTTCAGGCTCTAAGTTCCCAGTATCGTTGAACTGCGTTTTGCACACCTTCTGTATTTGTAGCTTGCTATCCACATTAGAACTGGGCAAGTCTGGTAAAATTTCCTTAGACTCAGAAGTAATCTAAAATTCAAACACAGCAATAGAAAATGTAGTTTTGGGGAAAATTCAAAACCAAGCACACAGCAAAGGATAAAGACACTCAAGGTTTCCATGGTAATGAAGTTGTGGCTCTATAGAGTGACTAGAAGACCTACAAGGAAGCGGCCTGTTTTAAGGACTGTCTGATCTTAGGAAGAAGCTAGCAATCTCATGTACTGTGGAATTTTTAACACTGATAGAAAAGCAAAGATTTGGAATAATTGAAAAGACCTACAAAACTCATTATTCTTAGCACTTACAAAAATTCCAATTTACCTTGAAATTATGTTAACACCTGTGTATTTCAAATGACAAAATACTCTGTTGGAATGGACACAATAATGGGACACTCCAAGGAAAATGAGGTATGTAGAAGAAAGAACTAGGAGCCCAGAGCCTGAGCTGGGTGTGGTGGACACCTGTAGTCCTGGCTGTCCTTGAACTCACTTTATAGACTAGGATAGCCTTAAACTTACAGAGATGACCAGCCTCTGCCTCCCCAGTGCTGGGATTAAAGGCATGTGCCACCAGTCAGGCTATATAATGAGTTCTATGTCAGCCAGGGCTACACAGTGAGACCCTGACTGGGAAAAAAAAAAAAACAGAAAATTCAGAACCCTTAGTGCCATTTAAGCAACTCAGAAAACTGGCTGGAAGATCTATTAATAGATTACCTTAGTCTACATTTTAGTAATGTTCAGAATGTTTCAGTAACACTTTGCATTTACCAAATGTTTACACACACACACACACACACATACACACACACACACACAAAATAAAACAAAATAGCCAAGAATTACCAAGAGTCAAAGAGTAAACTGTTCTTGTTCTTATGTAAATTAGTTCACTCCCATTCCAAATATTTATTTATAATTTAAAAAGATATTTATTTTTATTTGCGTGTGTGCATACATGAGTATGCAGGTGCCTATGAAAACAAGAAGTAAACATCTCACAACAGGCCACACTTTCTACACATAATACAATCCAAGCGCACACATCTTCAGGTAATGAAGAGAAGAGTAATCTGCTTTTTCATTTCAACAGCAATCCACACCAGCATACAGCCTTTCTCGGTTGACATGGCTGCTTCCGTGTACATATAATCAGAAAAGGGAGACAGCAGCAGGAGCCCTCTAAAGATGACCATGTCTCTAGGAGTTCAGCAACTGCCACTCCTTTCTGCTTGTCATGTGTCTCAAAATTAAGCTGCTTTGCATAAGTAACACAGTAAACCCCAAGTACCTTCACAGTGTTGTGAATTTCAGAGGTCATGAGGTTTCTAGCTGCCACAATCACATCTTGGCACTTCTTATTAGCAAAATGAGAATTGATATTCCGAGCATACTTCAGCAAGTCGGTAGTATCGCCTTTTAAAAATCTCATCTCCTTTAGGGCCTTTTCAAATTCTTCAGTAGACTGTATGATCTGAGAGAGACAAACAAGATAAAAGTTATCCCTCAGTATGTTTTGGGAATTAGTTCCAGAACACTCCTCAGAAATATCAATCTGTGGATGTTCAGGTTCTTTGTATAAAAAGGCACACTATTCACATAAAATGTATCTATGTACCCCTCCCATACACCTAAATCACCTATAGATTACAGTACTTCACAGAGTATATATGCTATGTAAATAGACGCCACAGTCTACTGTTCCAGGAGAAATAATGAGAACTATCCTATACTATCCAGTAAAGAAGCAATTTTTTCCCCCAAATATTGTCAGTCAACAGTTGGGCTGAACCTATAGACACATATCTATAAAAGGATCACCATGTACATACATTTCAATACCAAAATTTTAAACCCACTGGAATGAAAAGATGGCCATTTTAGATTATAAGACAAATCAATTACTTAGTTTAAAAAATATACATCCCGGGAGCTGGAGAGATGGCTCAGCAGTTAAGGGCACTTGCTGCTCTAGGAGAAGACTGGGTTCAGTTCCCAGCACTCATATGGTAGCTCCCAACCACCTGGAATTCAAGTTTCAGAGGATCTGATGCCCCTTCCTGATCTCCACAGGGTCCAGGAACATGGTGAACACACATACACTCAGGGACACTGATACATCTTCTAAAGAATTAAAATTAAAAATAAATTTTAATTATACATTCTTCCAACCCTATATTCATTTGGAAAAGAATTTTCAATAGAATTGTAAGACTGATAAAGGTGCCAAGATCTTATAAATAAACACCCTTATTTTAGCATTCAAGCAAGCACTAAGAAGGGGGTTAAAGGCACAACAGCTATGACACCTGATATAAGTATCAAATTTAAAAAGGTACTTATAGGAAAGCATACTTCCTCAATTAAACAAACAGAACAGGAATGAAATTGTGGAGAATCTGTTATTTCTACTTGTTAATAGTTTTATTAAGAGTATAACTTAAGCCAGGTGGTGGCGGCTCACACCTTTATTCCCAACATTCAAGAGGCAGAGGTAGGCAGATCTCTGTGAATTTGAGACCAGTCTCCTGGTCTACAGAGCAATTTCCAGGACCACCAAGGCTACACAGAGAAATCCTGTCTTGAAAAATAAACAAACAAACAAAATGATCTCTCTCCTCTTTACCTCCTCATACTGCTGTAGCTTGCTGCTGTTTGTGGGAATCGAATAAACCAAGCAGTTTCTGATGAGGCACTCAGACAGGTCTTCCCAGATCACATCACCAAGCATCTCGGCCAACATGATCTCAGGGACTTTTCTACTTTCTAGGTCAGTGTCAAAAGGCAAATCTGATTTCAAAAGAAAATGTTTTAGACAAAATATTCAGTCCTGACAAATTCTTGAGTTCCTGAGTTTTCTAAAATGATTACATTTTGAGATGGTGGGCAGAGCAAGTTCCAGGATGGCCAGGGCAACACAGAAAGGTGGTGAGGAAGAAAATGGTGCAGATAGTTAGTTCTATAGCTACCCCCACAGGCCATGCAGGACTTAGGTCATGATTACTTTCACAGCTCAGATGAACCTTGCTCACTGCAGCACTCCTGTACTCCAGTACTCAGAAAGCATGCATTCAAAGCTAAAACTCATTTTTAAATAGAATCTTACAAGATGTTACTTCATAAAATAATAAAAAGCAAGAGGAAGAAAGAACACTGTACTTTTATCTCACTGTATAAGGTTTGGAAATTTATTCTAAGCAAAGAATCAGTAAACTACACTACAGTATACTGTCTAATTGGCCAACTACAGTACCCTAATGCCTCCTCTATGGTTTATTTCATGATTAGTTTTTTCAAAATACCTAGGGGAGCATTATATTTAGAATGCCATATTTATCATTTAAACAGCAGGGAAGGATCAACTGAATGGCTCAGTGAGTAAAGCTGTTTACCACACAAGCTTAGTGATTTTGTTCAGTTCCCAGAACACTGACTTCTGGAATTAACTGCCACCAAGTGATCCGCCAACATCCACACTCACACTGTGGGTAATAAATAAATATGATGCTGGGCAGTGGTGGCGCACACCTTTAATATCACTCAGGAGGAAGAGTCAAGAGGACCTCTGTAAGTTAAAGGCCAGTCTGGTCTACAGAGTGGCAGTGGTCTTCCAAGACAACCATGCTCCTATCAAAGTCACACAAACAATTCCTTGCTTACATTTAAATCACTTATACAAAACTAAATAATTTATGATTGGGAGGAAGGCACACAAATAGTAACATTTACCCCAGGTTCTCCCTTTCACTGGGATGCAGCAGCACTTTTGCCCTAAGAATAATACTTGTAAAAGCAGTGTGCACATTTCCAAATTATAAAAGGCCACCTTGAGGTACATACCTAGAAGCTGTTTCTGGATCACTTCCAGGACCAATCGGATTTTTGAAAAAGTTTCAGGTGGTGATGGATGCTCCAAGTCTGTCATCTGAGACTCAAAGCGAATAGTCACTGAATTTGGTTGCTTTTCAATCAAAGCATGGAGTGATGGGCAAGTCACCAGAGGCTTAAGCATATATTTCAGCAGCATCTGACCTGAAATCATTACCATGGGGATACTCATCAACAGTCACTACAAAACAGGAGAAATGATGTAAATACACTATTCATTCATGAAGTTCCCAAAAAGTAAAGAAATAAAAAAAAAAAAAAAAAAAAGACATTGTCTCAAAAAAATTTAAAAATCAGAGGCTAAAGAGATGGTTCAACACTTAAGAAAATGTCTTGTTCTTGCACAGGACTCAGGTTCAATTATTAGCATCCACAAGATGGTTCAAAACCATGACTCCAGTTGCAAGGGATTTGATGCTCTCTTCTTACCTCCACAGGAACCATGCATACCTGTGGTGCACAGACAGGCATACAAGCAAACCTCATATATAAAATAAAATAAATAAATCTAAAAGTAAAATTTGTTTAAAAATCACCACTAGAGAAAATTTCTAAAGAATGAATATGCCAAAAATATATATCATGAGCACTACAGAGATGGCTCAAGGGTTAGAAACACCGGCTGCTCTTGCAAAGAACCCAGGTTCAGTTCCCAGCTCCCACATGGCAACTGGTAATTGCCTATAACTCCAGGTCCTAGGGAATCTAACACCTTCCATGGACACCACACACACACACATAAGTAAAAAAACTAGTCATACCTGTAAAATAAAAATAAGTAAACCTCAAAAACAAAATATACCTATGAAATTATATATTATAATTATAAGCTATAAGTTTTCTTAGAGAATCTTTCCTACCAGTAGACTTTTAAGTTATTCAAAAATAATAACTGTAAAAATTAAGAACTAGTTTTTTTAAAAAGCCCACTCATTATTAAAAGATACTTATAACCATTCCCTTAATGCAGTGGTTATCAACCTGTGGGTCACAAAACCCTCTGAGGATCACCTATCTGGTGTCCTGCATATCAGATATTTACATTACGATTCACAACAGCAGCAAAATTAGTTATGAAATAAGACAAAATGCTTGTACAATTGGGGGTCACCACAACATAAGGAGCTGTACTAAAGGGTCAGTGTTAGGAAGGCTGAGAACAGCTGCTCTCATGGATTATAAAGCCAAACACGGAGACTAATATTCTCCTTAGATGTATATCGCCGGTTGTGGTGGCGCACGCCGGTAGGATTTGCTGAAGGAGGCAGAGGCAGGAGGATCACGAGTTCGAGGCCAGCCTGGGCTACACATGGGGCTGGAGAGATGGCTCAGCGGTTAAGATGTATATCATCTCTTTGCTCATCTCTTTCATACTAGACCTTCTGAAATTAGTGTGAATCAAATAAATCATTTACCAAATGATTTCAGCTTGGTGGGTAATTCTCCAAGAATGGAAAATGCCAAGAGGACAGAGCTGATGGGTGGCAGAGGGGCCATCTCCTCCTTCTGGGGTTGTTCAATGAAGAAATGAAGTTCTGTTTGTAGGCAAGATTCTAAGACGCTGGTATCTAAGAAAAGGAAAAGAATATCAGTCGTCTCAGCAATGCAAGGTGATCATCTCCTCATAGTACTTCCTCCACTGCGAGGAGACTTTATCCTAAAAGTTTCATTACAATATACTTACAATACGATTAAGTATGATACACATGACCTATGCACTGCTTCCAAACAATAAATGCTTCCTTTTTTTTTTTTTTTTTTTTTTTTTTGGTGTGTCTAAAAAATCAGATTAAGTGCAAAAAAAAATGATATACCAGTAAGAAATGCTACCTAAATGTGTGCAGAATAACTAGAAGCAAGCAAGGGTTGCAAAGTGACTTCTTGTTTCCTAGGCCTCCTCCCACACACCAGTGTCACCAAACGAGCTTAATAGGTCTAACTAGTGTGCCATTAGAGAGAGTTAACGCTCCTGCAGCTTCACTTTGTCTCTGGTCTCTTTGAGAATCCTATCCTCGGATGTGAGGGCGATCTGGCTGCGACATCTGTCACCCCATTGATCGCCAGGGTTGATTCGGCTGATCTGGCTGGCTAGGCGGGTGTCCCCTTCCTCCCTCACCGCTCCATGTGCGTCCCTCCCGAAGCTGCGCGCTCGGTCGAAGAGGACGACCTTCCCCGAATAGAGAATCCTATCCTCAACGGTTTGTGTCCTGTCTTTCAAAATACCATATAATATGTAAAATGTAACACATGGAAGTGGGAATGTAACAAATGGATAGAGAACACAGAGCAGGAGGTTCTGGAATTTACTTTGAAATATACTAAATTTCAAACTACACACAGAAAATGTATGTTCTTTACAAACCCCTTCCTAGGTTTCATTCTAAAGCAAATAATTTATCAGTGTGAGCTCACTCTCAAGCATAAAGGGAGAAAAGGAGAGAATGGGGAATGAACCTGATTAAAATATATTAGCTACATTGTAAAAATATCATGAAATCTATTATTATATATAATATAGTCTATTGTTATGCACAATATATACTCATCAAAAAAACAAAAACCTGTAAAAAGGGAGGTCACAACAAATAGAAGATTAATAAATAAAATTCAGAAAAACTAATAAATTAATACATTAATAACAAACAGATTTATCTTTTAATATTAAACATATAGGTGTATTCAGAGGCCAAAATGGTTCAGGCAGATAAGCAAAGCAGTCCACCTGAGGTCAGCAGCACCTTTTGACGGCGGAAACTTCCATACAATCAGCTTCTGCCACTCTTCACCCAGGTGGTAAAGTATGTTCTGCTTCTGGACGGTGAGCTCCATGCTCAGAGACTTCAACATTTTTAAGTCAAAGCATTTTCTGGATTTTAATAACTTCAAACATTTCTGTGCCTGGTAGTAAAATGGAATCACTGTTAAACATTTCTTCTAGATTCACAAAAACATGAGAATCCACTTGTTGAATGACAAAGAGTAAGAGAACACAAAGGAGAATGTCCAAAGCGAGAGCAGCACTCAGACTCCAGAGAGGGTGTGCATACCTCCTCCAGGTGCACAGCAGCAGCCACGTATTTCTTCTTTGCCAATGCACTATTATACTCTTCAATAGCAGAAGAAAACTAAGAAAGAAACGTTTGGATTAGCAGCTATTTTCATTGTAGTGTCCTACTATTTTAAGTGTCTGCTTGTAAAATGTGAAAAAGCCATTCAATCAGGGAATATGGGACCAATTAGAAAAAGAGACAGCCCCCTCACCAGCCAAACACTAAAGATCCAGCTGAGTTTACTTACCTCTTGAAGTTGTTTGAGCAAATCTAGGACTACAGAGTCTCTTTCCAGCTGCTGCTTCAAGTTTGTAAACTCAGCAGTTGATATGTGAAGATCTCGACAGACCTAATTTATACATCCAAAGTGTAAGTACTTTTAAGCCACACCGTATCAAAGAAATAAAACTTATCGCTAAGCTTTAGCAACACAGTGTAGTTCATATTGAAATTTAAACAGTTTAAACTGAAATAAAAACACTGATGGTGATTAGGAGGAACTATAAACGTCCACTTAGTTCAAAGTCTTAGCCTATACAAGAATACCCATTCTCAGGCTCAGTGGGTAAAGATTCTTGCCACCAACCCCAATGACCTGAGTTTGAGTAGCAAGCATGTAACACACAAAACAAACAAAAATCTATGAAGAATACCCATTCTTGAGGCAGGGTTTCACTGGCTAGCATGAAACTCATTACATAGTCCAGGCTGGTCTCGAACTCACAGAGATGTGCCTATCTGCCTCATTCACCTTTCTCTTAACATAAGCAATGTCTTCCAGTAGAGAGTTCGTGTGCTCGGATTACTAGAAAGGCATCCCCATTGACAAGTGAGGTGGAATCCACTTCTCATTCTAGTCCACTAGGACATCATTAATTTTCTCTTCTGTGTTTTAACTTCTCCCTACCTCATTCTTCATTCATTCATGAAATAACTACCTGACCACCTACAGCAGCAAGGAAAGCTCCTCCCACCATATTTAAATATGCAGAATTTTCCCACCTCTGGACAAAAGTTCCTGACCTTGAACAATCACCCTACTTCTCAATAGTTGTCTTCTTCTTCTCCTCCTTCACACAAGTAAGCATTTGCTAAGTGACATGTAAACTGTCTCAATTCCTCATCTCAGTCACCCTACACCTCACTGTAATGAGGGTTTTTTAGTTCCACCATTTCATCAATATTGTCCTTGTCAAAACACCACATCTTTAATCCCAGCACTTGGGAGGCTACACAGAGGCTTAACTCAAAAAACAAAACCCCCAAAAAGAAACCAGCCACCAATTTTTCACTTCTCAACCCCAAGCTTATTTCCCCAACATCAAGCTAACACATGCCTCCGCTCCTTGCTCTTCCCTCTCTCTTGTCCCATGATCCATTCTCTGATATCCTTAATTCTCTAAAATATTTGGCAGTTTCTGAAGACACCTTCTAATTACCACACTGAAAGAGGGCTGCCATCTAGTGAACAGAAGTCATAGAGAGGAACTTTATCTTTATATAGTGCTTTATATATTGTACATGACAGAATTACTCAGCCCAATACATCATGAACCAAGGGTCTAGATTTGCTTCAGTGACCAAACAGCTTGGGCCTCAGTAACCCTTTGCTCCTAAAGCATGCCACACTCTCCATAAAGCTATGAAGCACTAGGCCAGAGTGTCACAGTACAGGAAGAGCAAGAGTCCTTGGTAAGCTCACAAAATGTAAGACAGCTGTGGTGAACAATGCAAGCCAACTTTATAGAAGCCAAATTCAAGAAAAATTGTCTGACACTTAAAAATGTCTCAAGGCCAGCTGCAGATCTAAGAAAATGCTATTAAAAGATGAAAGGCTGGTTGCACACAGTAACAAGCCTCTAGTCTATAACCTTAGCTTTTAAGGAAGAAGAAACTGGAGCATTCCAAGTGCAAGACCAGCCTGGGGCTACACAGTGAGCTCCAGGCCAGCCTGAGTTGCACAGAAAGACCCTGTCTCAACAAAAGGGAGACTCTAATTAGGAAAAGATGAAAGACCAATTGGTCTAGTTCTAAGCATTATTTGTTTTTATTTTCTTATGAAAACAATAAAGTCCTGAGATTTTATTTAATTAAAAATTCACTGAAACATAAGACATTATTATCCTCATTAAAAGAAAAAGTTTAAGAGGAAGAATATATGACTGCAAGTTTGAATATGAATACATGACCGCAAGTTTGAGAAGTATTTCTAATTTAGAACTGAAGTCACCCTATAATCATTTGGTCCAAACTCTATTTACCAACAAGGAAAAGTAAGGCCCTGAAATGCTTCACAGAATAGTCTTAGAAATCAAGAAGCTACAACGATGTCTCCCTAAAAGACCAAAATTGACCCAACATAGCAATCTGTTCTTACTTCATTCTCTATCCTGGATTTCAGCTGGTCAATGTCAGTAGATAGCCTGTCCACCTGGGTAACCAGGTCCTGTGCACTCTGCATGGTAGGCAGGAATTCACTGTATTTCTTGCTGATCATATTGCACACCTCACCCTATAATGCAAGACAGAGAAAGTATAATAAGACAATGAAATAAATCAGGCACTTCATAAAAGTATACAGCATTTTCCAATATTAGAAGGTTATCTAGTTACCCATAGCTTTCCCTCCAAGCAATAGGTTTCCTTCTAAAACACTTCATTCAGCCTTAAGGGTCCTATACATTGTTGAAATGTAGGAAGACAACAATTACCAAACCCCAACAATGCTCAAGATCTGTACAGACTATAGAAATAAAAAAGATGGAATCAAAGGTTTCACAATGAACTGTATCTGATGGTGTTTTCAAAAATTTTAATCTACCTAAACATAAAACTCCATAATTTGTATGCCTTAATTTCTACCTAGTAAGTTACAAAATTTTAGGACGTAATCTTAAAGCTCTTCAAATGATCAGAAGGACTGGAGTGATGGCTCAGACGGTAAGAGTGACCATCATCAAACCTGATGACCTGAGTTCAAATCCTAAGACCCACACAGTAAAAGGGTAAAACTGACTCCCAGAAGTTGTCCTCTGACCTCCACAAACGCACCATGGCACGAATCCACCCCCCACACACACACACACATAACATACCTACATACATACATAATTACAAAAGAACTGTGTCTGTTATCTCCTGAATTCAAAGTAACTTAATACCTTCTTGAACGCTCTGCACTGAGTATATTATGCTT
Organism: Sigmodon hispidus; assembly: GCA_004025045.1. Taxonomy (NCBI): domain Eukaryota; kingdom Metazoa; phylum Chordata; class Mammalia; order Rodentia; family Cricetidae; genus Sigmodon; species Sigmodon hispidus. The sequence continues at coordinate 11,990 of PVIH01009280.1, read as the reverse complement.
GCCCATAAACTAATTCCTTTTAGGGAGGAAAAACACCGTTTTTCAAACTGACCAAAACACAGGGCTGAAATGCAATACTCCATCGAGTTACAAAGTATTCCAGTACAATGAGAAAGACTACCTTTGAGAGAAGAATGGAGAGAGCACAGGCTTTTCTTTTATGCAGGAGGCTATATGTGAAAGGGAAGATTTTATATATATGGTAGAAAGACATTGACAGTGTTCAAAAAATGCTGGAGAAATGGCAAAATATGGGAACTAGGAGTGAATATGTTTATTTGAGGCACATAAAGTTTTTGGTTGACTTACTATTGTAGTTTATGTATGAAAACTAATAGGAAAAGTAGGCTCAAAGTGCAATGTTCACTTCCTAGGTCATTAAAAAGTCATTGAAAAAAAAAAAAGCTTAAGCCACATTACAGAGATACCTTTGGCATGAATAAATAAAATTAAGAAAGCTATTTTTGGGTCATCAACTGTCGTTAGGAAGCTTGCTCTCTGAAGGCCAGACTTACTCAGGTATACGTCATTTTAAATGAGAATCACTGAAGATGTGGCTTGCCAGGTGATACTAATAAGTGAAACTGTGGCTGTGTGCCGCAAATCCATGTAGATATATATACTCACCACCACTTAGCATGCCTCAAGTTCTATGCATGAATTAAGACTTTCTTAAACATAATCAACTGGTTAAAAGAAAAGTTGCATTTTTCTAGAATTATTACATTTATTCATAAACAGAGGGGTGGGTGGAGATGAGCAGCCACCGCTAGGGTGACTGTCCTGTCCTCTCTCTCTGGACATCCGGGCTTCCAGTCCCACCTCCGGCGTAGGTGGTTTCTTCAGTCTTCTCCACCCAGCTCACTCTGGCTCACCTTGGCAGGACTCCTCACCACTGCATAACCACAGCCCCTTCCCCTTAACAGCCCCAGGCCTCGGTGACTGCTCTCCAAGCAGTTCCCACACTTCCCTCGCTTCCGACTCGGGATTCTCCCCATACCAGCCGGCCCTCACCTTGATCTCCTCCACCCGCCGGGTCAAGTGGCTGATCCTGGTGCCGAGATCCTCCTTCTCCAGGCTCCCCGAGTGAGCCAAGACTTCAGTCACGAAAGAAGCCATCTCTACGAAACGTAGCCACACAGACAGGGTCACTCCAGCTGCCAGCGCCGCAGCTCGCGTCCCGCCGGCGGCCTCACCGCGTGGCCTGCCGGGAAACTGAGTCCTTTAAGGCCCCGCGCTCGCGCACCGGCGAGAGTCACACTACAGTTCCCAGCAGGCTCCGCGCCGCCCGGAGTTGGGTGTGTCGGCAGCGGCTGAGAGCCCCAAGACTGCGCAAGCGTCATCCGTTCCCTACTGATTTTTCAAATGTCTGTCTTTTCCCGCCCGTTTTTTGTTATTGTTGTTTTGTTGTGTGTTGGGGGGAGGGGGGCAGTGTTTCGCCTTGTTTGCCCTAGAAACTGCGAAATGTTTCACCTACTAGGTGAAATCTTTTATGGACCTTCCTATACTCAATAACGTTTTTCTGTGAAATTATCTAGCCTGATCTTTTTTGTTAAATGTTCACTCATTGGGCGCAGCAGCTGACTTGAGTCTACTTGAATTTTGCCCTCTGGAGTTGCACGAGAGAGCACTATGATCTCATTATAAGTGAAAGGCTCACTGCAATTGCATCTTTTTATATTGCTTGTTTATATTGTCTCATACTAAGTATATTCATTTATGGATGCCGTACTCATTTACACTAGGGACAACGGTCCTGTGTGTGCTAAAAACCATTCTTTTGTAAATAAATAACATTTTAAATTAAACATATAAATAAATAAGATACAGAACAATATAAGATAATACCAAGACATCAACTTCTGGCCTCCACATACGCATCCACAAGCACATACATTCATATGCTATTACACACATATACAAAAACATGAAAATAACACATTGGTCAGACATTTTTGGCCTTAATGTAATCAATCCCAGGTTTCTTCTGTGTTCTGCCATAAAGACAAACTCTTAGCCACTTGCTGTGTCACTGCTGTGCTGGGGACAACATGAAGTGTCCAAGTCCAAGCCCCTTGGCTCAGGTGCTCCATCTGTGGCCCACCAGCCATCGAGGAGACCCTGGCAAGGTCTTTAATGTGCTCTACATAGGATGAAAATCTAATGCAAAGCACCCAATCCAAAGATTAGCATTTAGCCGCACTTAGAAAGTGCAAATCATTTCCTTTCTCATCAGATCCTGTGGTTCAGAAGCAGCAAGAGACAGAATTGGAAGCCAATAGGATTGACATCTATTTGTAGCTGCCTTCTGAGCGGCAACAGTGCAGCAAAGGGAGCATTTCCCTCCAAAATATCTAGGTAAGCCATTAGGGAAATTTACTTGGATTGAGGAATAGTAATTTTAAAGTCAGTATTTCTGAATTTTTGTTAACAAAAATATCAAATGATAAATTAAGTGTGTAAAAAAACAAATGAGAAAATTAAAAATTACTCACAAACATAACATCAATAGAAAAATGATTAATATTTTGTTTAAAAAACACAAGAGATGGAGGGAGCTAAAATTTGTTTAACATGTATGGGTGTTTTTGCAAGACTGTATGTCCGTGCACTACTGCATGCCTGGTGCTCAAGGCAGCCAGAAGACAGTGTCAGGTACTCCAGAACTAGAGTTAGAATAAACAGTGTGATTGCCATTTAGGTGGTGAGAATCAAACCCAGGTTCTCTGGAAGAGCAGCCAGTTCATGTTCATAACTAGTAAGCCATCTCTCCAGCCACAAAAGGTTTTTAAAGACAATGACTTTGCTATGCTATGCATGATGAGGTCACCTCCTTTCTCAATTAAGGACTTCAGGTTCCACACTGCTTCCTATCTGCTATGAGATGGAACAGCACTGTTCTCACTCCCATCCACCACCATTTTATGTCATGAAAATTTCTTCTACAGGCTGAAGAAATGGCTCAGTGGTTAAGAACACTTGTTCTTACACAGGACCTAGGTTCAATTCACCGCAGCCAAATGGCAGCTCAAACCATCCACAACTCCAGTTCTAGGTGATTCAATGACCTCTTATTGCCTCCTTGGGTGCACCTACATACATGCAGGCAACACACACACACACATAAAGTAAATCCTTATTTATTTATTTGTTTGCTTGTTTCTGTTTTTCAAGACAAAGTTTCTGTGTGTAGCCCTGGTTCCAAAGTGAGTTTTAAAATGCACTTTGTAGACCAGGCTGGCTTTGAACTCACAGAGATCCACCTGCCTCTGCCTCCCAAGTCCTGGGATTAAAGACATGTGTCACTACTACCCAGCTAATATACATCTTTTTTATTACATTTTTTTAAATCAGGGTTTAATGTAGTGAAGACTGCTCTTTGAACTTCTGGTTCTTGTGTCCCTGCCTCCTGAAGGTTCAGTCTGACCATACCTCTTATATGATGCTCAGTGGGCAAACAAAGCTTTGTACCCAAAAGCATTCTACCCAGCTAAGCTCCCAACTCCCTACAACAACACTTAAAATTGTTCTGTGTATGGGTGTTATCTTAGTTCGGGTTTTTATTGTTGACTCATGATGATGGCAACTCTTTTTTATTTTTTTTAAGTATGTCATATTTTTATTGAAAATGTTAGCAACCATTTTTATTTATATTGTTAAGTTATATGCTCTAACTAGCCACTCTATGCAATACTTCCCACACTACACAGTAAACACCCAAATTTTACATATTTACAGAATTAAAGCCAAATATCAGTTGTAAAATGCTTTCTTTCAAACATAATGTGGGAATAGTTGACACTCTCCATGTCACAGAAAAAGAAAATTAAGCAAAAAGTGAATATGAAAACTCGGCTTTCCAAACCCTCCCAGTGACCTCAACTGTAAGATATATAAACAACTAAGGTTAACTTTGGAATGGACCCTGGGCCACGCTGCTGAGTACTAATAATCATCAATGTAAACACTGTTTTCAGGATACCTGGAATGTCTCCACTTATGAGAATACCTACAGAAAGAACTCTTGCTTATACCAAACGAAGGTAGAAAGTAAACAGTACAGTGGTATAATATGGCAACTCTTACAAAGGAAAGCATTAAATTGGGACTGACTTATAGTTGCAGAGGTTTAGTCCATTATCATCATCGTGGGAAAGGAAACATGGTGGCACGTAGGCAGATATGGTGCTGAAGAGACAGCTGAGAGTTCTACATCTGGAATGGGAGGCAGCAGGAAGAGAGGAGTGACAGTGGCTTTCTCGGGGCACCTGAAACCCCAAAATCCACCCCCAGTAACACACTTCCTCCAACAAGGCCACACCTAAAAGTGCCACTCCCTATGGGCTTATGAGAACCATTTTCATTCAAACCACCACAGGTATTTTGCCTGTATATGTGTCTGTGCACCGTGTATGCCTGGTGCCTATGGAGACCAGAGACAGTGCTGGGATCCCCAGAACTGTAGTTACAGACAGTTGTAAATTGCCATGTGGGTGCTGGAAATTGAACCCAGATCCCCTAGAAGAGCATCTTACTCTCTTAACTGCTGAGCCATCCCTCCAGCCTCAGCATCACTTTAAAATGATTATCTTTTTTTATTTAAGATTTATTATGTACACAGTGTTCTGCCTGCATGTATGTCTATAGGCCTAAAGAGGGCACCAGATCCCATTATAGATGGTTGTGAGCCACCAAGTGGGTGCTGGGACTTGAACTCCGGGACCTTTGGAAGAACAGTCGATGCTCTTAACCCCTGAGCCATCTCTCTCCAGCCTCCTAAAATGATTGTCTTATATTAACCAAAATGTATAATTATTAACAAGCTTTAATAGATATTCTAAAATAAATTTTTCTATATAATTACCTTAAAAATAAATTCTGATGAGTTCTGGGTCAAAGTCTATACAGATTTTAAATTTTTAGTTATACTTATCTTTTTTTTTTTTTTTTTTTTTTTAAATTTCTTTTTTTTTTTTTTTTTTTAAACTTTATTCATTTATTTGCCTTGGTGTTTGCCTGGAACTGGAACTACAGACAGTTGTGAGCTGCCATGTGGGTGCTGGGAATTGAACCCGGGTCCTCTGGAAGAGCAGACGGTGCTCTAAACCTCTGAGCCATCTCTCCAGCCCCTATACTTATCTTTATATGTATGCACATGTACAGAGGTCAGAGGACAATTTGTGGTAGGTAGTCAGTTCTCTCTTAAAATGTGAGTCCTTGAGCTTGACCTCAGACTGTCACACTTGGTAGCAAGCATCTTTACCCATTGAGCAATCTCACTTGCTCCATATATTTAAAAGTATACAAATGAAGTCACTTTGTCCTTGGGAAAGATCATATCAAGGTACATTTCCAGAAAATCGTGTTAGTAATTTCAGAGTCAGGGAGTGATTTTGACTTTATGAATATGTTTATTAAACAGAGTGATGGCTTACTTTATGGCTGTTGGCTTCTCTCATGGGACCCTCCTTCAGAATGCATCCCCACATCTGACCTTAACCACACCTCTAGCCCCAAACACTGACAAATCCCTGACATCCGTCTCAGCTGCTGCACTAAAAACTAACACAGGAGTCCTCTGAAACTCTGAGACTATCCACTCCAGCCTCCCAGGAAGCTATCCCAGCTGACAGGTCCCTGAGCTTACATCTCCTTCTGCCATGGCCTGTAGTTTCCGTGGGGGTCTCCAGCTTGGAGGTCTGTTCCTCTCTGTTGTTGGCTGGGTATTCTCTTGTGTCACCACTATTCTTCCCCAATGGAAGACTCTCAATCTGGATCTAAATGAAATGGAAACCTGGATCTCAGGACTCTGGGAGGCATGTGTGAGTCAGGAGGAAGCTGGTACTGTATGCAAAGCCTTTGAGTCCTTTCTGTCTCTGCCTCAAGAGCTACAAGTAGCCCGCATCCTCATGGTGGCGTCTCATGGGCTGGGACTACTGGGACTTCTGCTCTCTGGCTGTGGGTTAGAGTGCTTCCAGTTTCACAGGCCCAGAGGAGTTTTCAAGACTCGGCTGTGCCTCCTGGGAGGGGCTCTGGAGGCATCAGCTTCAGTCACCACTCTCTTTCCAGTCTCCTGGGTGGCCTATGCAACATTCCAAGACTTCTGGGATGACAGTGTCCCTGAGATTGTGCCTCGATGGGAGTTTGGAGATGCCCTGTTCCTGGGGTGGGCTGCTGGGCTTCTCTTAGCTCTGGGAGGACTTCTCCTGATTGTCTCTGCTTGCCTGGGAAATGAAGATCTATCTTCTCCCTGGATAGCTGCAGCCACAGCTCCACCAGCATGCGCGCCAATAGAGGAATTTGATGGTTCCTTCCAGCTCGCACCAAGACTGGTGAAGCAGGTTATCTAGAACTAGATTGCCCAGACACCTCTACAATATAGGAATGTCAGTAGGCTCCTTTCCTTATCCTTCATTGATTTGCTGAAAAGAAGTGACCACTATCTGGTTTTGTCAAAGGTCTCATTATCTTGGGGATCTGGGTGCTTCACTTAAGAATTAAAAATCAGGACAATTTCTTACAAATGTGTTTATCTTGCTTGAAACTTGATTTATATAGAAATGTTTTCAGCTGAGGGTACAGCTGCATGCTTAAAATTTCAGCACATGTGAAACTGAAAGAAATGAGAATTTAAGGGCTATCTTACTGCATGGTGAGATCCTGCCTCAAACTTCTAGAAAAAAAAAGTTGATCATGGTGGTTCCCACTTGTAAGACTCAGGAAGCTGAGTCAAAAAACTGCCCTAAGTTCAAAACCAGTCTAGGCTACTGTGCTGAAAAAACAAAACAAGCAGAAAAACTTCATACATTTAATACTTTATTTTATTATACAAAGTTGGAGTCACCAGAGATAATCTAGTATGAAGAGATACGTTATGTTTAGCTAGAAATGTTGATGATGTGTTAGCAAAGAAAAATTATTATTGGCCCACAATGGCCACTAGCATGATGTTCTTCGAGTGTGAGATTTGAATCATAATAAATCTCAGCTGTTTTTAGATGTCAGTGTTCCTGAAGGGCACTGCTTTGCTTTGTTTTGCTACATCATCTCTGTGAATGTCCCATGTTTCTCACTAAAAGTAATGGTCCCTGTGAGTGAGTAGTAAGGTGCTCAACTTTTCTGATTTGTCCAAGAATTGGTACTTCCACAGGGAAAACCAGCAAATAATACTTGCACATTGGGACAAAACTGGTCACTCTAGGATTGTTGTGTGTATTACCACCCAAGGCAGACTTGTGTATGCCAAGAATTCTCAGCTCTACAAAAATGTCTTTTATCATATGTAAAAAAACACACTATAGGGTTGAAGAGTTGGCTCAGAGGTTAAGAGCACTGACTGTTCTTCCAGAGGTCCTAAGTTCAATTCCCAGCATCCATATGGTGGCTCATAACCATCTATGATGACATCTGGTGCCCTCTTCTGTATACTGTATACATAATAAATAAATCTTTTTCTTTTAAAGCACACTATAAATCTTTTATTAGGGAATAGAATTTGGCTCAGCTGCAAGAGTGCCTACTTGCCTAGCACACAGGAAGTCCTGGGTTCTATACCAAAAACTACATAAGAGCATGTGTAGTGGTACATGCCTGTGATCTTACCTAGCATTTGGGAGGTGGAGGCAAGTTCAAGGCCAACCCAGGCTACATGAGACCTATTAAAGAGAGAGAGAGAAGGGGGGGCAGAGGGGAGAAGAAGATAGAGACAGACACACAGAGAGACAGTGAGAGAGAGGTTATTGCTATTGTGTTATCTGGGGCTGGGGAGATAGTCTAGTTGGAGCATCTGCCTAGCATGCAAGACTGTGGCTTTGATCTGCAACATCACAGAATAAACACAATTGTCAAGGCAGATCAAACCAGCATCCTTTTTCAAAAAACCATTTTCCCAGGCTGACAGGATGGTTCAGTGACTAAAGGCACTTGCCATCAAGCCTGGTAACCTAAGTCTGAACCCCAGACATAAAGGTAAGAGAGAACTGCCTCCACAAATGTGTTGTGGCATATGTATGCACCTCTCTTCAAGCATCATACACACACAATAATATTAAATAAAGTTAAGAAAATATGTTTAAAAAAGAAATAGGTGTGGTGATACATGCCTTGAATCCCAACACTCAAGAGGAAGCAGGTGGTCTCTGTCACTGGAAGGCTAGCCAGTGCTACATAAAGAGACCTTGTCTTAGGAAAAAAGGAAAGGACAGAAAGACCAACATCTCCCTCCCCCACAAAAAAGGAGTCTGCACAAATATAATCTCACTTCAATTTTTCCCTTCCTATTGGATCAGGGTCCCTGGGAATCTGGCTTCTCTGCAAAGGCCCTTTTCCTTTAATGTGTGCTTATCAGTGAACGAGATTGATATATACAGAGGCAAACATCAGGAGATAAATAAACCTCTGATTAGAGTGTGTGTATTGCAGCCTATTCTGTCCTCTGGTCAATCAGGAAACTATTTCTGACGATTATTTTTCTGGTATCCTTTTTCTAAATAGATTCAAAGTTTGGTGGGCCAAGTATCAATAAGAGGTGAGGCTCAAATATTCAAGCATTTGCTGTCCCTAGAGTGTCTGCTTCATAGAACTCATCCATCTGGTCATTTATTCTTTTATTTAGCAAGTATTTATAAGAACTTACCATGCTTCAGCTATTGTGCTGGGAACCAACTGCAAAATAAGACAAATCCTTCAGATAAAGACAAAGACAATAAAATAAAACCACACAGTAGCCCAGTGGTGGTGGCACACACCTCTAAGCCCAGCACTCAGGAGGCAGAGGCAGGAGGATCTCTGAGTTAGGAGACCAACCTGGTCTACAGAGTGATTTCCAGAACTGTCAGGACCACACAGAGAAACCCTGTCTTGAAAAAAAGAAAGGCACTCAAATCAATGTAACACTGCACAGTTCAAGATCACACAGCAGGAGAAAAGTGAAGCTTTCAGAGGCACAGCCAGGTTCCCTGAAGAAGTGGCAGCTGTTAAAGGGAAGGGCAGAAGTTCAAGATGAAGAGGACAAGCTGACAATGCAGGAAGGTGTTAGACCTTGCAGCACCCTTGAGGCCATAGCAAAGATGCTGTCACCTCCTTTCTCAGCATCATAGGAAGCCAACCCATCAAGCATCAGGCCTGGCAGAGAACTCAGTCCTCCAACCGCAGCAGTATTTTGTATAGCCTTTCATAAAGACTTGTTCCTGTCACATAACTGACTGGGGCTCAAGAGCTTTTGTGTTCTTTGGAGGCTTTTGTGAGATCTTAAAAGGTTCTTCAGACTAGAAGAGCCGGAACTATCCCTGTTGCTAATAAGAAGAAAATGAAGCAGCACACCTTTTGGCAGTAAGTAGCTAACTCAAGATGTGACATTAAGGATGTCTTTCCGAACCCCATCCTGTTTTGCCACCAGATGGGCATCTACACAACCCACCACAAACAGACTCACATTGAAAATCTCCTTAACGCTGTTTATCCCAATCAGAGTCTTTGCAGACAGCTGGTTCACCTGTGCTGGCTGGTGGCTCTCTGGTCCCTCATCTTAATCCCATGTTTGCAGATGTTGATATTTGTGGTCAGTATTCAATTATAGGTTTCTCTGCAGAGAAATGGACACAAACTGAGAGTTGTTAGAAAAATATCCTGTCTTCCCAACTCTCCTTTTGAAAGACACAATGGTATGGGCTGATACGAAGGAAAGAGGCTGCTGCTTGACATGTACTATAAATCGTTCCCAGGAGGGGCTCAAGGTACTACTGAATGGCCTGCCTCAGGAGACTGTTCACCAAAACTGTCAAGATTTTTATCCACCTGTTTTGAGGGCCAAGTGAGAGTTAAAAACAGAACCCCTTAAATCTTCAACAACGACTTTTCTCACAGGCTTGTAAACTGTTTTAAATGAAAACACTTCTTGGGCTACTCATGTAGCTCTGTGCCAAACCACTTGCCTGATATGGCTGAGGCCCTGGGTTCAGTGCCCAGTAAGACAACTGTCCCCCCAAAAAGAGAAACCTATACAATCTCACATGGAAAGATAAACATCCATGTTTCCTGTCTAAAGCCATTTTGAGAGGCTCATATGAAACTCCCTACGTAGCTGAGAATGACTTTGAACCTCTGAGCCCTCTGCCATCATTTCCAGATTTATGTGCTGCCAGAGATGGAGCTCATGGTCTCACTTCATGCTTATTAAGCACTCTATATGAACTGCAGAGCCATAGTGGCCTCACCCAGGAGGCTCAGCTTCTAAAATGTACTTCTTATGGCCAAGAAGACAGCAAAGGCCGAGGGTATAAAAGATGGTCTTTTCATTATTATAGCCCTTGCTAACTGCTTCATCTACTTAGCATATCTACTTTTTTTAATATGTAGAGTAAAAATGAGTTTTAATGGGCTGGAGAGATGGCTCAGAGGTAAAGAGCACTGACTATTCTTCCAGAAGTCCTGAGTTCAATTCCCAGCAACCACATGGCTCACAACCATCTATGATGACATCTGGTGCCCTCTTCTGTATACTGTATACATAAGTAAATCTTTTTTAAAAAATGAGTTTTTAATGACTCAACTCCCCCCCCCCCAAATTATCTGAAGTGCTAGGGCTTGAACCTAAGACCCTAAGCATGCCAGTCAAGTGCTCTGCCACTAAGACAAATTACCAATTAAGTCTTCTTTTGTTTTTAGTAGATTTTGGTTTGTGTTGTTTTGGAGACAGGGTTTCTCTGTGTAGCTCTGGCTGACATGGATCTCAAGGGAACCACCTGCCTCTGTTTCTCAAGTGCTGGGATTAAAGGGTACACCACCACTGCCTGGTGACTAACAAATGTTAAGTTCACCATGTCTCTGTGGCACATACTGAGGTAAATGCCCTCAAGCAGGCTTCTCCCACCTCTCATTCTTCCACCCTCAGTGTTCTTATCCCATCTTCAAAATCACTAAACAGCTGAGTTAATACATGCCCGTGCTCAGGCTGCTCAGGAAGCTCAAGCCACAAGACCAGACTCAGGTGAATACAAAACATAGACTCTGTCTCAATGAGTCAAGAGCCACTGAGATGCTTCAGTGAGTAAAGATGCTACACATCTGAGCTAAATCCTGAAAACCTGCAAAATGAAAACACTAGTTTCCACAGGTTGTCCTTTGATATCCATGTGTTATGGCATGTGCACACAGGCAAAATAAACACAATAAAAGCTTATAAATTCCATTAGAAGCATTTTAGGCTAGGAGCAGTACCTTACACTGTAAACCCAGTATGTGAGAGGTGAAGGAGGACTGCTCAAGTTTAGGGCAAGCCTGGGCTACTTATAGTATGTTCCAGGCCAGCCTGGCCCAGGCTACAATATAAGACCCAGTGTCAAAAAAAATAAAAATGTTAAAAGCCAGTTAAGAGTACAACAAAACACAGATCAAAGCCATAGCCTAACAGTTGCTAAAAAGTTACATGGTGATCATGCCTGTATTCTGGAGCTAGTAAAGAAGCCAGCTTCTGCTACAAAGACCTTGAGCACAGTCTAGGCTACACTAGTCTCTCAAAAACAGACAGCAGCAGAAAAATCTTAGTTTGTGGATCCCAGAAAGACAGAAGGATGTACAAAAGGTAGTCAGCTGCACAAGATTGAGAAATTGTGTCAGCACTACCCCTAGTAATCGTCTTGGATCTAAATAATGCAGACTACTCAGTCTTTGGGGGTGGGTGGGGTGGGCAGAGAGAGTGAGAAAGAAACAGGGCATGACAGGGCTGAGTGGTTAGGAGCACTTGCCAACCAGCAGTTCTCAGCCTTCCTGATGTTTCGACCCTTTCATACAGTGTAGAGAGCTGAGTCATTGTGACTGTGCCTTCTGCCCCTCGTGGGAAAGTGCCTTCTGCCCCTCATGGGAAAGTGCTCTCTTAAACATAAACTATTCCTCTCTTTGCCATAAGCAAACTCCCTGTTTGGCTTGGCCTTGAGTTGTGGCTTGCTATCGCGAATGTGGACCTATGAGCAGTACCTACGTGGTATATTTTG
>PVIH01009279.1:39970-83807 GCA_004025045.1 Sigmodon hispidus | reverse complement strand
TAGCCTCATACTCTCTATGTTGAGATGCCTTAAAATAGCTAAGTATGAAGTACATTATCACACAAAAAAGCAAAAGGACTCCTGGGTGGAGATAACCTCCAAATGCGTAATCCTGGAAATAATCCTCTATCACCATTGTGACAAAGTGAGAAAAATTCTGAACATTTATCTGGTAAGACATTGTAGAAAGGAAAAAAATTATGTAGAAAAGAAAAGGAAGAAAAAATATACTCAGATGTAATGAGAACTTACAACCAGCAGATGTCACTGTCGTGATCAGCAGCGGCAGCAATGGTGTGGGAAACAAGGTGGCGATTCGCCTGGGAGGGTCTTTCTCAGATCTTTCAACAAGTCCTACCAGGCGTGCTCCACTAGAACGGGTCAATCCGTCTCTTAGGAGATCTGCCGCGGGTAGATTTGTTCCTGGGTTGTGTACAGGAGGCTTGTGCGCAGCCAGTAACCAAGTTCAGACCTGCTCCATGGGTGAGTGAGGAACCCAGCGGGTTTGTAGAATTAGCCCCGCGTTCAGGCACCAATTATCGTGGTAAAAACCCGCCCTGAGATATGTTTTAAATGGGGTTTATTTTGTGAAATTCGCTTACAAAACAGAGCCGGTTTTAAGAGAAGATGACAGGATGAGGTTGCAGCGCGCCGGAGCCTTTCTAAGGAAGATTCTTCATCCCCATGCTGTACGTCCGAACTCCCGGGCAGCTGGGCCGGACTGCGTACCCGGTCGGGGAACTCTCGCGAGAGAATGATGACTTCCTGTCCTGGTCCTCTCCCTCGAAGGTCTACTTCCAGAATCCTTTTCAGTTAACCATGCCCCACTCGTCTCCAGTCCTATGACATGACGCGATCGTTCACATATATAGTTCCTGATTTCCCGCTACACTAAAGATAAAAGGGTTGGGAAAGAAATTGGTGAATCATCATCCCTTACGAAAGCTGCAAATAGAATTAAATATTTTGACATAACTCAAACCAAAGAAATAGTAGACTTCTTCAAAAAAAATCTTTAAGTCACTGAAGAAGGAAATCAAAGAAGATATCAGAAAATGGAAAGAATTCCTTTGCTCCTGAAAAGGTTGGATCAACAATGTACAAAGAGCAATTTTACCAAAGGCAATGTACAGATTGAATGCAATACTCATCAAAATCCAAACACAACTTTGTGCAGAACATGAAAGAACAATACTCAACTTCATATGGAATAACAGGAAAACCAGGATGACCAAATTAATCTTGCTCGATAACAGAACTTCAGAAGACATTACAATCCCTGATTTCAAGCTATACTGTAGAGCTATAGTAATAAAAAAAAACAGCCTGGCACTGGCATAAAAACAAATTTTCAGATTGTTGGAATCAAATCAAAGACCCTGATATTTACCCACATAGCTATAAACACCTGATCTTCAACAAAGAGGCCCAAAATATTCAATGAAAAACAGATACTATCTTCAACAAAGTGGAACTGGCATAACTAAATAATAATATGTAGAAGAATGCAAATAGATTCTAACCTATCACCCTGAAGAAAACTTAAATACATGTGGATCAAAGACTTCAACATAAATCCAGCCACACTGAACTTGATAGAAAAGAAAGTGGGAAATACCCTCCAGTGCATTGGCACAGGTGACAAATTCCTAAATATAACACCAGTAGCACAGATACTAAGAACAACAATTAATAAGTGGGAACTTTTGAAACTGAGAAATTTCTGTAAGACTAAGAGCACTGTCCATGAGACATAACAACAGCCTACAGAATGTGAAAAGATCTTCACCAGCCCTAAAATTGCCAGAGGACTGACCTGCTAAATATATAGAAAACTCAAGAAACTAGAGCCCCAAACCCTAGATAACCCAATTAAAAAATGAGATTCAGAAATAAAAAGGGAACTCTCAACAGAAGAAATACAAATGGCTGAAAGGCACTTGAAAAATTGTTCAACATCTTTATCCATAACAGAAATGAAAATCAAAACAACTTTGAGATACTACATTAAACCTGTCAGAATGACTAAGATCAAAAACACAGAGGACAGTTTATGCTTGAGAGAATACAGAGCAAGAGGAACACTCCATTTTTAGTAGGAGTATAAACTTTTATAGCTACTATTGAATGCAGTATGGTGATTTCTCAGATAACTGTGAATCAATCTTCCCAAGGACCCAGAAATACCAGTATTTGGCATATACACAAAGGACTCACATTTGCAATCCAACTGCATTAGCTCAAGTATTTTCATAGCAACATTATTTGTAATAGCAAGATCCTGAAAACAATCTAGATGCCCCTCAACACAAGAATGGATTAACAAACTGTGGTACATCTACACAATAGAGTACTAATCAGCAGTAAGAAAAATTAATACCCTAAAATTTGCAGGCAAATGGATGTATTTGGAGAATATCCTCCTCAGTGATATATCACAAACTTAGAAATAAAAGCACAGGATGACACGCTAATTGGTGGACTTTAGAAAAAGAGAAAAAAAAGAGTAAAGAACACCCAACCTATAAAACACAAGCCCTGAAAAGCTTGGAATCAGAAGGAAATTAAAAGCAACTTCAAGGGATTACCCTAGGAAGAGAAAATAGAGAAGATTTCCTTAGCTAGTTGAGAGCATAAGAAGTTGCAACTAAGAAGAGGTGGAAACAAATCATGAGAGAAAGGAACTGTTAAGTGAGAGGACCAACTACAAGAGAGAAAGAAAAGAAAAGAGATGGAGATTTTAAAAAGAGCAAGTTAATGTGGGGTTGAAAAATGACCGGATGCTTGGGTCACCTACAAAAACTCCCTGCCCAGATCTCCAACCAATAGTGAAGGTGTTGCCTAGACAAGACTTTCTCAATAATCCAATGAATAGCTGCCCCAAGTTCCATCATAAACTTACATCCAATAATGAATAAAAGTACAAGCAAGGATATATGGTTGAGCACTGGGCTGATATCCTGGACAAACTGAGAAGGGGGAGAATTTGTATGAGCAAGGGTATAGAGCTTATGAGGAAAACTTCCACAGTGATGGCTGGCTGGCTGGAGCTTTGGGGAAGTCACTGAATTTTAGAACAGCCACTGGGTAACCTTCAAGAAAAGGAACTAGGCCGTCCAAGGATAGACAGTTGTCCACAGACATGTTAAGTATATGGAGCCTTGAGAGGAGAGATTAGACTGTGTTTCTATGCACGGACTGGCCCATTATCTCCAGAGGAACACCTAACCCAGTCTTAGCATTAGGATGAGGAAATCAAGCCCACGTAGAGAATATGCTGAGATGATCCACCATGGAACATCTTGCCTTTTGGGGGAGGGGATGAGGGATTGGGGAGGAGGGAGGCTGAAAGCAGAGAGGGAGGGACTGGAAGGGGGAAGGGAGTGAGTGCAAGTGAATATATGGAAAAAAGAGCTCTATTTTGTAAAAATATAAATAAATAAATAAATAAATAAATAAATAAATAAATAAATAAATTTAAAAAAAAAGAAAAACTCCATGAGGAATTTACTTCCTTTGTGATGGATATTAGCCCGTGTGGAAAAAGAGTTCCCTTTCCTTGACTGTTTAACAGTATGCTAAATAAACTGGGCATGCTTGGTAGATAAAAGACACAGATGACATCCTATGCTGGAGAGGTTTCAGAGCAAGGGGAACACTTCTCCATTGTTGGTGGGAGTGTAAGCTTGCTCAGCCACTCTGGATTGCAGTATGGCTGTTTCTTAGAAAACTGGGAATCCATCTCCCCAAGGATTCATCAATACTACTACTGGGCATATACCCTAAAGACACTCATTCACACACCAAAGGCATTAGCTCAACTTTGTTCATAGCAGCATTATTCATAATAGCTAGAACCTGGAAACAACCTAGATGCCCCTCAGCTGAGAATTGATTAACAAACTGTGCTACATCTACACAATGGAGTACTACTCAACAGTAAGAAAAAATTATATCCTAAAATTTGTCAGACAAATGCATGGATTTGGAGACTATTCTCCTCACTGAGGTATCATAAACCCAGAAAGATAATCCAGGGATGTACTCACTCATTTGTGGATGCAAAAAAAAAAAACCCAAAAAGCAAAGCATGTCCAAGCTGCAAACCATAAACACTGAACAGCTTTGGATATGAATCACCTTGGACTGGAACCTTGGAGCCCACTCCCTTCAGAGGAACACCTATCTCAGTCTTGATGTTGGGATGAGAAAAGCGGGTCTACCAGGAGTTGTCAAGTGCAACCTCACCAGCAAGGAAGACACAACACTGGATCCTTCTCTCTGCAGTTCATTTGAGCCTCTTATTATCTTCTTATCTTTCACTCAATCACTCATTCTCTCACTCACTTACTCACTCACTCACTCACTCACACTCTATATGTATGATGAATGATGAGTGACCCTGGGGGGAAGTCCACTCATGGCTAAATACCCTCTGGGCCTCCAATCCTGCTAAGCCACATGAACATTGCCCATAGGTCCTAGGATGCAGAAGGAAGCCACCATCCTCGCTTACAGCTAATAAGGAGTTGTTTATTCCTGAGAGTACTCACCATCAGAAAGGTGGAAGGCAGAAACCAGCACCACCTTTAGGGCGTGGTACAATGCAGCTCTCCATAGATCCCCCTTCTTTATTAAGAAAAAAAAAAGCAGGCAGAAGCAGAGGTCTAGTCTCTGAAGTGCAAAAGAAACATGTACAGGTATCTCTCTGGGTGTCATCCACCCAGACAATCCCTGACCAGTCTGACACCCTTTTCATAGAGGCAGGCAGTTGGGTGTCAACCTGCATGCAACCAGACATACTCCTCATGAGTTCCCATAAGCCAGAGTACTCATGTGCAGTGCTAAGCCTCGCATCCTGCAAAACATTCTTAAGGCTTCTCCTTTAAGGAGGCCAAGCAAACTTAGGGGGACTGATCGACTCCAATGGCTGAAAATGCTTGGACAACCGTGGCTGCATTGTGACACTGAAGGAACCTAACATGGCAAATGCACCACAGGCAAACTAGGAATATCAGCACCATCAGGCTCCCCAGAGCTCCCATTCCTTCCCACTCTTTCTGGTGATCCACAGCGGTGGAGAACCAGGAAGCCAGTCCTTCTGCCAGGTCTGGCATCCACTCTGGTAGAATTCATGATCACCATGGTCATTCTCAGCTGGGCCATCAAGTTTTTTAATTCACCAGTCCAATTTCCTAAAAGATAACTTGACAACTGTTTAGACATATTTGCAGCAAGAATAAAGTTCTGATATTGTACACTAGTCCCACATAATCCTGGAAACTTCCATTCACAGCCAAGCTAGGCCAGCTGCCAAAGAGTATCAATCTACTCTTGGACCAGGTTGATCCTTTGATTAATAACCATCAAGCCCCTTTTTAACTGGGCAATAAGATTCTTTTGTATGTCTAGTGCCTGTACTACATTAGCCAAGACCGCATTCAAAATCTGTACAGTCTGCATGATATGGCTTATGATTCCTATGATAGCCAATGAAATGGCTGCAATTATGACAAGCACTTATCTGCTCCATCAGGGCCAGCAACAGGAGCTTCTGCATCATCTGCTTGCCCCCCCTCCGCATTTACCTTTTCCGATTGAATCTTCCTGGTCAGATGCTCCGGTACCCAAACTGGATCATTTCGAAACATGGGGGAAAACTCAAACAGACCCTCTCGCCCATGTTAAAACAGGGTCTGGGCCGCACGAGCGGCCTGTGAGGATGTCTTTCCATTTCACTAGTCCTTTCTGCATAGTGACTGGATTGGCATGCCAGTCTGCTGCCGCAGCCCCATGAACATCCAAATTTAAAAAATTAAGAGAGAATAGAGTTAGGGAAAGTCTTTCCTTTGGGGTATGACAGTGGCCTATTCCCCCTTTCTGTTTAATAAGGCACTCCTTGAGTGTGTGGTGAGCTCTTTCAGCTATGCCTTGCCTTTGGTGGTTATAGGGCTGGCCATGGATCAATTGCATTCCCATTTGTGCACAAAAGGTTGTAAATTGACGTCCGGTATATCCTGGGCCATTATCAGTCTTAAGCTGCATTGGTTTTCCCCAGACTGCCCATGCCTCAAGGCAGTGAGCGAAAACATTACATCCTTTCTCTCCACTTAGGGCGGTGGCATGGATAATACCAGAACAGGTGTCAACTGACACGTGCACATATTTGAGGTTGTCAAATTCAGAAAAATGCGTCACATCCATTTGCCAAAATTTAAGAGGAAGCAAACCCTGGGGTTAATTCCCAACGACAGGGAATGTTGAAACTCCACACAATGTGAACAGTCCAAAACTATTTTCCTGGCCACTTGCCTAGAAAGCTGAAATTTACTTTGCAAAGTTCTGGCATTAACATGGTATAACTCATGAAATTCTGTGGCTTGTATAATGGGTGTGCCAGTAAATACCCATTCTTGCCGTGTGGCAGCATCCACTAGGGCATTGCCTTTGCTCAGAGGCCCAGGTAAGCCAGTGTGGGCTCTAATGTGTTGCAGACAAAAACTTCTTAGAGCACTTCCTAATAAGATCCTGTAACTGAGAGAATAAACCTACAACTGAACTGAAAGACCTTATAGGACCTGCCACCTCAAGAATTTTCAAGGCATTAACAACATAAACTGAATCAGAAATCAAATTAAATGCACAAGAAAATGTTTTAAAAATCTCTAATACTATTTGAAGTTCTGTTATTTGAGGGGTTCCTGGAACAATTTGACATTGGACCGGTGATTGGCCTTGGGCCATGTATGCCCCTACTCTGGTCTTAGAGCCATATGTAAACACATTAATTGCACCAGGAATAGGTTCTGTAGCTGTCACCTTTGGAAAAACAACAGGATGCTCCTTAAAGAAAGTCATTAATGGGTGTTGTGGATAGTGGTTGTCTAATTCACCAGGGAAGGAGCATCGGAGTATAGGCCAGTCATCAATGGTGGCACACAGCACAGAAATTTGCGCTGCAGTAAAAGGCACCAAGATGCTCTCCGGGAGCAGACCAAAAAACTGTAGAGCCTGTTGAAGACCCTGCTGGGCCAACTCAGCAACAGCTGTGGGATAATGCTTGATACTTTTATTTGGGGAAACCTTGGGGTATATCCATAGCACAGGTCCTTGTTGTCACAGCACCCCTGTGGGTTGTCTAAAGGTGGGGAATATACATAGCAACAACTTCTGATCTTCTTGTACTTGCATCAAACATGCCTGTCTTAACCTATCTTCCACCAACTGTAGTGCTTGATGTGCTTCTTTGGCAAAATGCCTAGGGGAATCTAGGGCAGGATCACCTTTAAGAATGTTATATACAGGTTTTAACTCATAATTTGCCAAATTTAAAAATCCCCTAACCCAATTTATATCCCCTAATAATTTTTGATAATCATTCAAAGTCTTAAAGTTGTCCTTTCTTATCTCTATCTTCTGGGGTTGAACTACTCAAGGAGCAATCCTTGCTCCCAAATAATCAACAATCTGAGTCAATTGTACCTTTTCAGGGGCAATAAAGAGCCCTTGGCGCTGGAATGCTTTCACCAGCACTTCATAGGCCTCTTCTACCTCACCTCTTTGTTTTCCCGCTAACAGTACATCATCCATATAATGGATGCAGCACACCTTAGTAAACGCTTCACGCACTGGTTGCAGGGCATGCCCCATGTATAGCTGACACATAGTAGGGCTATTAGCCATACCTTGAGGCAATACAACCCATTCAAATCTCTGATCAGGCTCCTCATGATTACATGAAGGAAGTGTGAAAGCAAATATTTCTGTATCTTTTTTATATAAAGGTATGGAAAAGAAGCAATCTTTAATGTCTAGTGCTATGATATGCCATTGTGAAGGCAAGGCCATCAACAATGGAAGCCCTCGTTGTACTGGGCCCATAGGTTGCATCTGATTATTTATAGCTCTTAAGCCATGCAATAATCTCCATTTTTCCTGATCATTTCTTAATCACAAATACAGGTGTATTCCATGGCAAAGTAGAGGGTGTGATATGCTTCTGTGCTAGCTGTTCCTGCACTAGTTCTTGGGCTGCTTTCATTTTTCTAAAGACAAGGGCCACTGAGGGATCCATACAGATTTCTCAGTTTTCCAAGTGATGGGAATAACAAGATTGTGTTGAAACACCTGGCGTAGGAGGTAACAACAACTGTTTGTTCAGGGTTACTTTGGGGAAGACTTGGCTATTTTAGAATGGGCCACCCAGAGGGCCAATCCTTCCTTGCTATAATGCTTTTTCAGCACCAGTATCTATTCAACGCCTCCACTTGTGCCAAAGTCAAAGAGGCAGTAATGCGATAAGTTCTTACTGATCCGGCCAGTGACTTGATTACTTAAAGTCCAGGGGCTCTTCGTAACGATTCCCCTGGAGATCTTGGAACACAAGAAATGCCAACACTACTTTCTGTCTCACTTTTCTCCATACTGCAGGGTTAAAGGACTGATCACGGCTGCCAAAGCCACCCCGTCCATCTGAGTAAGCTGGGGGAGTGGACAGCAGAGGGCCATACTTCCCAGGAAGCAAGCACTCCCTCAAGGCTAGCCTCTTTCCATTTTTTTGAAACCAATTTCTTAGTTTCTTTTTCCTCTCCTGACTCCTCTAACCTTGATAGATCTTCTTCAGAACTATTGCTCTCAAGGCCCAAAAGCTGAAAATCCTCTAAATCCTGGTAAGTGTTTCCCCTGGAATCTGATGCTTCAATTATAAGGCCTCTCACTTCTTCACTGTGCGCCGCATCAGATCTTTCTGCTTTTAACTGTTCTAAAGCGGCCTGACCCCCTTCAATTGCCTCACAGCACCTCTGATTGTCCAAACAACCTCGAATCACCCTCCAAATGGATCTCATGCCTCCCTTTAAAACTCCCTGCTCTTAGGCAAAGTCTAAATCTCGCCCTAACTTCTCCCAGGAGGACACCATTAGACTGCCAGTGACACCAAACCACGGAGCTGCAACGTCACATTCACGTAAAAATCTCTCTAATGTGCTTTCCTTAATTTCCAGGCCCTTAGTTTCTAACAGCTGTTGTAGAGCCAGAAAAATTGGATGTGAGGTTGAAGACCCCATCCTTATATGATCTTTACTTCTTATTTTAAAAAATCTTTTCTGAGCCTTTACCAACCAGCCCCAGCCTTGCTACTGCTTTTACTTTCACTTTTGAGCTCAAGTTTGCAATAATTGTTACTTTCACTTTAAGCCAAAATTGGCAACTGCTGTGTTACTTTCACTTTGATCTGAAACTACTGTGCTACTTTCACTTTGAGCTCAAGGCTGCCTTGCATCCACAGCTGCAAGAGATTACACCCACTCATCAGTGAGGTTGCCGTGCGAAGAGGTTACACTCACTCGTCAGTGAGCTCCTCCTTCTCCGTCTTTACCTACAGGTCGGAGCTACCCGCTAGCGCCAAGAGGTTACCCTCACTCATTGGTGAGCTCCCTCTTCTCTGCCTCATCTATAGGCCGGAACTAACATGCTCTAACTGTGGATCCCAACTCACCTGAGACTTACCGGTGCACTCTCCAACTGCAGAGAGTTCTGAATCCTGCCGTTTGCTGGTGCGAGTTTTGTTCTTATTTCCCGGGTTTCAGCACCAATTGCCGTGCACAATGCCGCCAGCAAGGAAGACGCAACACCGGATCCTTTTCTCTGCAGTTTATTTGGGCCTTTTATTATCTTCTTATCTTTCATCCACTCACTCATTCTCTCACTCACTCACTCACTCACTCACTCACACTCTCAGATAAACGATGAACGATGAACAACCCCGGGGGGAAGTTCACTCGTGGCTAAATACCCTCTGGGCCTCCAATCCTGGTAAGCCACGTGGACATCGCCATAGGTCCTAGGACGCAGAAGCAAGCCACCATCCTAGCTTACAGCCAATAAGGAGTTGTTTACTCCTGAGAGCACTCACCGTCAGAAAGGTGGAAAGTGGAAACCAGCGCCACCTTTAGGGCGTGGTACAATGCAGCTCCCCACAAGGAGTGGATGCTGAACTAAGCCACACTGGGACCTTGGGATCTCCTGCCCTTGTTGAGGAGGAGATAAGGTGATGTGGAAAAGAGAGAGTGACTGGAAGGGAAGGGATGGGGAAGGGAACTTGAACAAGGGTATACACAGATAAAAATATGACTTTATTGCAATAAACAAACAAGCAAACAAACAAACATACAAACTGGGCATACATAACCCATAGAAAAGTGAACACTAAACTTTACCTAAACAAGGTCAGATTGTTTTTCAGATGGATGCTCTAACATTGCAGAAAAAATTTGTGTGACTGATGAAACAGCCAGATGTCTGTCATTTCTAGAAATTTGTAAGCTGCTTATAATACATTTTCTGTTTATTCACATAGTATTATATCCTTTTGTTGGTCTCTGATCAAGTTGATGCTAGAAACTTTTAGTTTTCATTAGTCATGATAAAAAGTAAATTTCACATGAATCATTAGACTCACAAATATAGTATACATAATAAATTTTTTTAAGTTTTCTAAACATAAATAGAATACATTATATGATTTAATTCTTGCTTGACTATGTTATATGTAATTTTATTATTAAAGTTAAATTATTCCTTTATGGTTATATGGCAAATGGTAAGTGCTATGGGATCATACTTTTATGTACTGTAAATATGCTTTTCCACCATTGGTTAATAAAGTATCTGTTTTGTCCTATGGCGAGATAGGATATAATGTATTCTGGAAATTCAAGAATGATGCACCAAAGAAATGCAAAATCAAGGCAGATGATAAGATGTAGATCTACCCAACAAATAAAGATATAAATCCAGAAGAAATCATAGATAAATATAAATGAGTTAATTTAAAATAAAAGAATGAGCTAAGAAAAAGCCTTAATCATAGACCAGTTTGTACTGATGTCAATGAAAACTTTGACAGCCAATGTTAAAATCTGTGTGATAGTTCCTCTGAAGTCTGAGAATAGATATACCTCAAAGTCCAGATATACCACTCTTGGGCATATACCCAAAGTACTTTCCATCATATTACAGAGGGACTTGCTCAACCATGTTCATTGCTTTTTATCATAATACCCAGAAATTGGAATCAGCCTAGATGTCTGTCAGTGTATGAATGGATAAATAAAATTGCTACATTAACACAATTGAATATTTTCAGGTAAATAGATATAACTTGAAGAATATACTGACTGAGGTAACCTAGACCCAGAAGAATAAATTTCTTTATTCACATATTTATAGACATTATCTGTTAAGTCATTGATAAACAAGGTAAAATACTTATAACCACACGGGTTAAGAGTAGAGTAGGTGAGTAAAGGCAAGAGATATAACATTCATGGTAGGAAAATAAAATTTATTAATGGTCAGGTAAGGAAAATAACAAGTATTAGAAATTGAAAAGACAGAGGTATGGAAGAACATGAGAAAGGAGGAAACAGAGTGGCATAGATAAACCAAAGACCATTTGAAGTGTTTTATAGAAACTTAATACAGTGAAAGTTTTCTATTTATATCACCTTCATATGTCATATAATAAATGAACCATCATCTATATACAATATTATATATTATATATAGATAAACCAAAATCATTGAAGTGTTTTATAGAAACTTAATACAGTGAAAGTTTTCTATTTATATCACCTTCATGTAAAGATGACATAAATGAAACTACCAAATAGCATAGAGACAGAATCCCAGGTGGACATCTCATATCATCAAAGGAAGACTCAAATTCTGGGAATGGATTACATATAATCAATATGCTGTTTAAAGAGGAGCAATAGGAATTCCTAACAACCTAGCATATTGCCAATGGTATTGGTGGATCTCTAAAAATTTAAAGTAAGTCTTTAGCTGAAGATAACACATATAAAACTCATTGAACATGGAAAAGTTTAACTAGTCACTACCTAAGAAACTTTACCACTAAGAACTAATGTTCATGGTACTTAAAGGCATTTTGCACTCTATCAAAGATGAAAGATAAATTTCAACCCAACTACAAAGCCTATTATATCTATAATGGTAATATCCATGCAAGATGCCTCTGTGAAATGATGGCACAAAGTTTGTAGAACTAATCAATGAACACTTGATTGGATTTAAGGCCTACTCCATGAGACAAAGTTCATTTTTGACATTGCTTGGGTAGCTAAACCAGCATTCATGACATTGCACCATCAGGCAAAGTTTGTGGAGATATCCTTTAGCAGGCCACACTAGGCAAAGCCTATGGGATGACTGGCTGTGAATACAGGTCGTTTTCTGTCTGCAACTTTCTCAGGGTCCACTACTATGTTCTCATTTTAAGAACAGTGCAGTATGAAATTTCAGGCCCAGCCTACTCAAGGTCTAGACTCATTGGCTGCTTCACCCCTTCACACACAAAATGACTCAGCTGCTTATATTAATTAAATGCTGTTTGGCCTATTGCTTGTTAGTTCTCACATCTAAACTAATTTCTATTAATCTATTTTTTGCCACATAGTTTGTGGCTTACTTGAATTGTTTTACAAGTTCCTTTCTAGTCAGAAGCTCACAGTGTCTCTCTTTAACTCTGCCTTCTCTTCATTTGTGCTTGGATTTTCCATCTGTCTATAAGCTGGCTTGCCATAGGCCGAAACAGTTCCTTTCTTATCCATTGGTATTTCACAGGATACATAAAATATCTCACATTGGAACTGCTTTGGGGTTCTTTTCACAGCCCTTTGGTGGTATGTTTTACATCTTTGGGCACACTTATAGTTGTCGATAGTCAAGTATAACATATAGAAATAATATCAGAATATTCTTATTTACTGCCATAGGAAAGAAATGGTAGTTTCTGTCCTAAAAGCAAGTAATTAGTCTTCAGAAAAAACTCAGACAGAAAATATACAAAAAGTAATTCCCAGGTACTTTTTATTGCTAAAGCAAGGCCAGGGTGCTATGAAATATACTTCCCTTGCAAAAGTTGATGTTTTGCAAGTACCCTGACCACTGAAGGTTCAAACTTCTACTGTTCTTTTTATGTCCTGAATTTCAGTGTCATTCTCTGTCTGGGAATAATGTCACATGCAAGGCCAAGCATTTACACTGGCCAGTCTTTGTGACCTGACCAGACTAAAATAAAAATGTATAACTTCATATGTTATGAGAATGGGTCGGGACCTGAAAAAGGAGCATATTATTCTCCACAGTTTAGTCATGTTAAGGGTGCAGCAGCAATGCCAGAATGAAGCTATGCAGAATGTGAGTGTATGAAGAATATGCATAAATGCGAAAGGAAACAGCTGCAATGTAAAAGGAGAAGAGAGAATGAGGAAAGAGTATGTATGAATAGTGTGTTGTGCTGAATGAAGGATGAAAGAGAAGATGCTTATAACATATTTTAAGTATTTATCCAAATTAAAAAGAATGATCTCTACAATTTTAATCATCTACTTTCTATTTCCAATTTCTCTGTCTCTCTCTGTCTCTGTCTCTCTGTCTCTGTCTCTCTCTGTCTCTCTGTCTCTCTCTCTCTCTCTGTGTGTATAGATAAGAGATTACCATTGATTGTCTTCCTCAACTACTTTCCAAAATATTAATTTTTATATTTATTTTATTTCATATATTACACATTCTGAGATCCTGACCCAATTACTTTCCCCTTCCCATTCTAGTCCCTCCACCTACCACCTTCCTATTTTTAAAATATTTTTGCTGAATCTAGAGCTTGCCAAATGGCTGATCTCTCTGTCTAATAAGCCCAAGTCCTCCTGTCTCCATAATTCTAATATTAGCATTAGAGATGCACATTTGCACATCTATCTTTGTGTTCAATGTGGCTGCAGGACATGTGTATTCATGGTTATATGGCAAGCACTTTAATGACTGATTTGTCCAGATCTATATATTTTGTAATAGTCTTCTTTGTATGACTGTTTATTTCTCTGTTTTTTTAAATTATGAATAAAGTCATA
Source organism: Sigmodon hispidus (assembly GCA_004025045.1). Taxonomy (NCBI): domain Eukaryota; kingdom Metazoa; phylum Chordata; class Mammalia; order Rodentia; family Cricetidae; genus Sigmodon; species Sigmodon hispidus. The sequence goes on along the minus strand of PVIH01009279.1, from coordinate 69,870 downwards.
TTTTTTATCTATGTATACCCTTGTTCATACTCCCTTCCCCCTTCTGCCCCTCCCAGTCACTCTCTCCTCTCCATATCACTTTAACTCCTCTCCAGCAAAGGCAGGAGGTCCCAAGGTCCCTTGGCTTTCACATTGGTTTGCTTTATTTCTTATTTGCATTCTTTTGTAAATTAGGTGTAAACGGTCTTGCTCAAACTCTTCTAGATATTTTTTTTCCCAAAACGCTGAAGTAGCAAGTGTGCACCACTGTGCCTGATAAACATTTGTAAATTGTGAATTCATATATGACTGTCCATGTTGCCAGTTTCTACATATGCATGGTGTCCTTCTTTATTTTTCTATATATATAATTTATCAGTTTTAAGTATAATCTACTTAAAATAGATTTATATTGTTGTGAGACAAAAATTAGAACATTTAATAGTAGGATTCTAAATATAGTCTTTAATTTTTATCTTTTTCCTTTCATATTTAGATTCCTAGAGATGAAACCTAGGACCTCATGAATGGTGAGCAAACATTTTATTGACATTCTTTTACTTTTCTAAATAAGAATATTTTAAATAAATTTTCCCTGTGTTGCCTGATTTTTTTGTCAGCTTGACATAGACTGTATTCATCTCAGTGGTGACCTCAATTGAGAAAATTCCTCCATAAGCCTGGGTTTCAGGCAAGCCTACAGGGCATTCTCTTAATTAGAGATTTAAGTGGGAGAGCCCAGCCCATTGTGGGTGGTACCATCCCTGAATTGGAGGTCCTAGGTTTTATGGAAAAACAGGCTGAGAAAGCCATAAGGAGAAAACCTGTAAGAAGCACCCCTACATGGCTTTTTCATCAGCACTTGCCTGCAGGTCCCTGCTCTGTCTTCTTTCCAAGATATACAGTGTTATGAAATGTACAGTGCTGTGAAATCATCAAAGAACATAATATAAACCAAATAGACCCTTTTCTTTCCAAATTGATTTTGATAATGTTATTTTACCATAGCAACAGTAATCCCAAGTAAGACAAGTTGGTCAGGATAGTGGAGTATTTCTATGACAGATCAGAACATGTTTTAGGAAGCATTACAGAAAGATGCATTAGAAACTATGCATTAGAAAAGTCAATGAGTGTTGATAGCTTAAGTTATATTCAATGGGAGTTTAAAAGATGAGGGTCTCAATGCCAGGGCCTGGAACAGAAAACACTCAAGTACCAAATCAGGCTCAATAGCCCAGGGTGACGGAAGTCACTACAATGAAAATTTATGTGATAGAGAGATAGGAAAGATAAAGTATGTGGTATAGAAGTAGAAAAGAAGGAAGACTGGAGTGGTTCATGTGGTGTGGAGAAATGGAGAACTGCAAACAAAACAGTAAGGAATGGGAGGATTATGAGGACCCTGTGCTGCCACCTGAGGCCATGTTCATGTCTGGGGGCCATGATGCATGGCCGGGGCCAACTGATCTAAGTGGCCAGTGTTGCCATTTAAGGTCATGTCTATGTTCATGGTTCTACCACAGCCTGATCTTCTCTTAATATCTGAAGCTTCAAGTTACCACCAAAGATCATTCAGATGCCTGTAGTCTTCATTACCACAAACTGCCTGAAGCCTTGTTGAAGCCCAAGTGCCATGATAGGATGACAGTGATGTAGCTGAGGAAGAGATTGCCAACCTTCTCCCTTGATTATTTTGGGAAAGCTGTCCTAATAGAATTGGCCTGTCTCAGCATCTACCCCACCTTTGAGCTGCTAAAAGGGGTGAAAGGGCTGGTCCTGTGGAACCATAGCCCTAGAATCTATCTCCATGGCTCTAGGCAACAGCAAGATGTCTGAGGGGAATCTTGAAGAAACTCAATATTGATGGTGTCACAGAAGCCACAGGACTTAAATCAGATCAATGACTTATTGCAATGAACATGCAACCCATTTTTTAAGGCCAGGCTTCATGTCTAACAATAGTTGGAGAAGGCAAAATGAACTCAATGCTATTTTATTTTTCTTGAAGTTTTTTAAGCTTTATATTTTCTTTACCTTACTTTATAGGTCTTCACTTATGCATTGCAGCTTTTTATTTGATTTTGTGTTTTTAGGGGATTTCTGTTTATGTCAATGTGAGTGCCTCTTAGTCTATATTGTTTTTTCTTTGGCTTTGTTTTTCTGTCTTTTTTTTTTAATTTTATCCCATTTAGGTTCCTTTGTATTTATTGTTCCTTATAATTTTTATTTTATTTAGATTCCTATTTGTTCTCTTATGAGACAAAACAAGAAGTTTGATGGGCAAAAAGATGGATCTGAGAATATATGGGAGAGAGGTAACCATAATTAAATATATAGTATTTGAAAAAAATCTATTTTAATTAAAAATTTGAAAAAAAATAAAAGTGATTCAAAAGCAAGCAGCAACCAAAATATTAAATTCTCCTTACTATTCTGGTATTCATAGGCTTCTGTTAAATCCTGGCTATCAGCAAGTTTTAAGTTTCAGCCATTGGTACCGAAAGAAAGGCTGGCTTGTCAATCTTCTTGTACATTAATGAAAAATAATTACTGGATTGTCAAGTAAAAACTAAAATATTTTACATTAATCCACCTCTAGAGAAAAAATTGGAGCTTCATATTATAGCAATTCTTCTTCAGAGATGAATATAGCCTTGAAAATATCTTTATTATCTCTAAAACTTCCCTCTTTATTTTATGGTATCTATGTCACAGAGGCATAGCACATTTAGTATTCAGAGATAATGTGATCATTTAATTGGTGACTCTGAAATTTGGTCAGTTCAATGATTTCTCATAGGAACTCCAAGTAGATTAGAGTTTTTGTTGGCTGGGTTGGTGTGAAAGCTCAAAAAGTGGCAAGCTGCCATTTAGGCTACTGGAAAGCTATTTTGATCATTAAGCTATCCTGCTGGTTTGTAAGGGAAGAGAAGAACTTTAAACACCCTCTGATTCATTTGCTACACTGACCACCCCTGCTACTATTAATTCCTGCTTATCCCTTTAATTCCCATTTACAAAGGAGGCAGCACCAGTGAATCAAACTGCCATTGTAAGATAATGTCAAAAACATCTGGACAGTAAGGAAAACTCTTTTTTATAATCTTTTAATCACATTTTATTGATGGTCATTTGTCTCTTCATTTCCTTGTTGTTTTAATACTCTTTGCTGTAGGCTCACTTTGTTTGAACATACCCAGTCAACTGTGTTTCTGGAACAATGATTATTGGACCTAAAACCCATGAGTGTAAGCTGTGAACATTGTGAGACTCAGAGTATACATACCGTTTCAGAGCAATGTGAAGACCTAGAGTTATGTTTGGAACAATTCAAGAAAGATGATATGGAGGAACATTTTTTTTTAATGTTTCTTGTGGGTTCATAGACTTCTTTGTAGTTACATTGCTCCAGTGTCTACTTGAAAGCCTGGCTTCTGTATAACATACATCAGGAAGTTTATTTTTCATGCATGCCTCACAGATGGAAATATAAACCTGTGTGTTGCTGTGGTGAATGGGACAAACTCCATTTTGATAAGGAACTCTATTTTAAACAGAAGTAGGCCGAGAGTAGAATTTAGCTTCTCTCAGTTCCATAAAGATTTATGAACAACAACAAATGGCCCAAAACAGCTCAGGGTCCCAGTCTGGGCAATACCTCCCAGACACACCATTGCATAGAAAGTTTTAGGAATGCATAGTCATGTAGTTCCAAATGTCCTTCCAAATGATGATGGAAATTTTCTAAAATTTCTTAGATCTGAACTTCCTGCTTCTTCTTTAAAAACCCTTCACTGTGAGGGCTTGAGCTGATCTTATTCACCCACTGCATCATTCAGCCAGCCGAATCCTAGACTTGTAATTGATTAACCCTTTGTTCTTACATAGGATTCTGGCTCTGTGATGGTCTTGTTGGGGGATTGTGACATGGGCACAACATTTGGTGTTATGGACAGGAACTGAACCCACCCCAACAGCCTTACAAATCCAGATTTGAGGGGTTCCTGATGGGCAGGTAAGTCTCTTTGTTTCTGTCTACCTGTCTGTATTTGTGTGTGTGTGTGTGTGTGTGTGTGTGTGTGTGTGTGTGTGTGTAGCTTCATACCTTTGTTTTTTTAAAAAAAATATTTTAATTTATTTAAAAAATAAAGTTCCTTTTTTCCCCATGTATTCTCTTGTTCTCCCTCCCTTCCCCCTCCCAATCCCTCCAGGTCAGCCTTCAGCTTCCCTCCTCCCCACATTCTTTCCTCAAAAAAGGTAAAAAGTCCCAAATTGGATCAGCTCAGCACCCTATCCAGTCAGATACAATTTTCTCATCCTAATGTTATGACTGGGTTAGATGTTCCTCTGAGGAGAATGGGCTCTGAAGTAGTCTAAGCATAGAAACATAGTCTGATCCCACCCCTCGAGGTTCCACATATTGCCCATGTCAGTGGACAGCTGCCTATACTTGGAGGACCTAGTTCCTTTTCTTGATGGTTCTCCAGTGGCTGTTCTTAATTCAGTGAGCTCCGTAGAGCTCCAGCCAACCATCACTGTGGGAATTTTCCTCATAAGTCCTATCCCCTTGCTCATATAGTCTCTCCTTCCACACTTTCACCTGGACCAGGAACTCAGCCCAGTACTCAGCTATGTATCTCTGTGTCTACTTCTATTCACTGTTATATGCAAGTTCTGTTATGGTACTTGGGGTGGCTATTCATTTGATTATAAAAAAGTCCTTTCTAGGCAATACCTTCACTATTGGTTGGAGCTATAGACACAAACATCCTGTGAGATCTTGTAGGTTACCCTAGCACCTGGTCTTTTTCCAATTACACATTGGCTTGCTCTGTTAAGATCTCCATCTCTTTTATTTCTTCTTTCTTGTTGTTCCTCTAACTCTACTCAATTATATTTCTCTCTCATGATTGTTTTTCTCAACTTCTTCGTTCTAGTCCTTTTTTTGAAGTGTGTCAGTGTTGCAGTGTTGTCCAGAAAAGGTCAGAGTAGTGAATGTACTGGAGACTTAGATCATGGGAAAGTATAGAAGACATTCTGCCCCCACCTCTGGGGGGGAGGGGTCTGAGAGGACTCATATTTGAGGATGGAGAGACATCAGTCTGGTATGACTAAATCCAGAGGGTTACTCCCTCAGCAGGATACTGTACCTTCCCTATTTCTGAAATCTTTTTGGTCATCTTGTGGAGACAAAACTTTAAGATTTTATTTTGCCTTGTGTTTCTTCTGTTCTATTTTAAATGTTGTGTGTTTCTTCTGTTAAGTATAGTGATTATAAATTTGACTGACAAATGGACAGAACCCCCCACACCTGACCTTTGTCTAGCCCATTGGAAGGTAGTATAGGTTATAGCCACCAACAGGAAATAGAGAAGACTTATAAAAGCAAATTTGTCACTTCTTCAATTCATAATGGCGTAATTAATGTGTCAAATGGTCCCTGAAGGGAACTTTTAAAGCTGGCAAAATTGGTGTTGTGTAAGAAATTGTCTTCAGATCTCAATTTGGAACCTTGACCAGATACCATGTATGTAACTTGGAGAGGTCTACCAGAAAAGACTCTTCCCAGCAGTTCAGTTGTTTCTTCCCAAATAGGTTGAACAAGTTGAGATACTGGCTCCCTTGGTTCAGCAGAGAGAGAGCACTTCAGCTCCTGTTAGGCAGAGTGGAAAAACCAAGGAAGAAAATTTTCTGTCCCACTTTTTAAACTCTTGCCCCCAGTCATGCACAGGAAAAATCAGTCCTATATACCAGTGGTCCAGAAAGAAGCTTCTATTCCTTACATGAATCCTGTGCTGATGGAGGGGCTGGCATGTAGTGGGTGGAGATTGAGAGGAGATACTCCAGAACCTGGTTCCCTTCCCCTGATATCTGCTGGACTAGTGATCTTTACAACTGGAAGTCTCAAAATGCCCCTTTTTCTGAGAACTCTAAGATATGATCAATCTCTTTGAAACTATTCCTTTCACCCATCAGTCCACCTGCAATGACTGTCAATCATTATTGGATTGAAATAGAGGCACAGAAATCAGTTCCAGGCCCTAATGGATGCTGGGTTTCTCTTGGCCTGCCCAGAATGGGATGGCAATATGGCAGAAGGTAAGAGAAGTCTCCCAGTCTATTGCCAGAATAATATAATAGATAAGCAGATTTCAAAGTAGTCACATGTCTACCTACAAATTCGAATGAAGTTTATGGTATAAAGCAGGGTTCTGATAAAAGTCCAGCTGCATTTTTAGAGTGTAGCTGCAATGACCTTGATCTTTATAAACCAGGCAGCCCCAGACATTAGAAGAAAACTATAAAAATTTGAGTACCTAAGAGAGAAGAGTATTAGAGATTTAATTACAGTGTATAAAAAATGTTAGTGTATAATGAAAAGTAAATCATTGGTGTGAGTAAAAGATAAGGAAAAGAACAAGAATAAGCATCTTTTAGCATCTTACTAGCCACTACTACTGATTTGGATGAGCATGAAGATTGTGGAAACTAGTAACTGGGGAAGAAACCTGAAAAGTAACAGGGGGCCCTGGCTGGGCAGGAATCAGTATACCTATGGTAAGGAAAAGGACATTGAGAAAAAGAATGTCCTGAAAAATAAACTAAGAGCAACACCAAAGTCTTTATCCAGACAAAGAGACATGTATAGGGACTAAAGAAAATGAGTTTTGACCCTCAGTCCTCTAATATAAAAAGGAAAATGGTTGATTACATGATGGACATAGGAGCTCAAAATTCAGTGCTATTAAAGGTCATGGGGCCATGGCATATACAACTACTGAACAGCATAGGATGTGAAGCACATTGTATCAGAACCTTGGAGTTCATTTCTTCCAAAGGAACACCTGATCCAATCTTGATGTTGGGGTGAGAAAAGTGGATCTGCCAGGAGTGGATGCTGAACTAAGCCACCTTGGGACCTTGGGATCTCCTGCCCTTGCTGGGGAGGAGATAAAGCAATGGAGAGAACAATGAGTGACTGGGAGGGGCAGGAGGGGGAAGGGAATTTTAACAAGTGGATACATGGATAAAAAATGAGACTTTATACTTAATAATAAAGAAAAGACTTGGGCCCAAGAGACTATAGAGGCTAATTCTATTCATGGTCTACTCAAAGAATGGTGAACTTGTAGCAGTCCGGGTAACCCCTTAATTTCTTATAATTCCAGCATGCCCATATTCTTTGTTGGACCATGAATTGCCAACTAAAATCAAAGTCCAGATACATGTTTTTAATGAAGGAGCTAAATTGTTCAATTAAATTGGGAGTCTCATTCATATACTGGTGACCAGGAGCCTGGCTGAGGTATATAGGCTACAACAAATGGCCCCTGAGCCTGACTGCCAATTGAAGCAATGGCTCCATGAGTTTCCATCTGCCTGAGCAGAGTATAGTGAGATCAAGCCAGGGACAGATACAGTAAAAGTTTGTCAATATCCTATGTCAGTACTATGTCAGTATCCTATGTCTTACAGGCTAGGAAGCATACATCTTAGCACAAGCATACTGCATCTGGCTTAATTTAAAGGATATTCCTCTGCCTGAAGCAGAAGTAACCTGGTACAAAAATGGAAGCAGCTTTGTGCAGGACAAACAGAAGTATGTGGGGGCTACAGTCATTACTTCAGAGAATGTGGTTTGGTCCAAACCCATGTCTGCTGATAACTTCTCAAAGGGCAGTTATTTGGCAGACAAAACTGCCTGAGATATAGCGGTGTATGCCAGTTTGATCCTGGACCCAATTCTAATAGACCCAGAACCTCACATCCTGACTGAGACTCGAGAGTCCACTTGATAAAGACACTCACTATACTATAATTCCTGAAAGAACATTGGTGGTTATCAGACTGTAAGGTAACTAATTATACCTGAACACCTGGGGCAGAAGTTTCTCTAAAAGATCCATCACTCGCCTTACATGGGGACTTGCAGAATTCATAAAGATTAAAAATGGACACCAAAAGGTAATGCAAAATCTGTAAACTGACTAACACTCTTGCAAATACAAAGAATCCTAGGACAAGACTTTGAGGGAAAAAACACAGAGCCTACTGGGAGATATAATTTACAGAAATAAAGCATGGGAAATATAGATATAAGTATCTGTTAGTGTTTATAGATAGATTTTTTTTTAGGATAAAAAGAGGCATTTACAGCAAATGACAGCACAGGTGGTAAGTAAGAAACTTCTGGAAGATATTTTGCCCAGGTATGGATTTCCTGATATGATAGCATTAGACAATGGAGCAGGTTTTATATCCCAAGTGAATCAGAAATAAACCATGGTCCTGGATAGTGATTAGACATTGTGCACATAGACCCCATAGTTCAGGACAAGTAGAGTACATCAATAAAATTTTAAAAGATACTCCTACTAAATTATCCCTGGAGACTGGCTCGGATTGTGTGATCTTTCTTCCCTTTATCCTGTTTAAGGTTAGAAATTCTCCTTACCAGATGGGACTGACATCCTTTGAGATTATGTTTGGTAGTTTACACTTTATTATTCTTAGTCAGAAAGGACATTTTGGTGGAGCTGGATGACCAAGATCACTTTGATGCTATACAGGAACTCCAAAGAGCATACAAACATGTGTGGGCTAAACTTAAGACCCTTTATGAGTCTGATGTCCCATCTGAACTCCTGAGGTTTGGCCAGCTGACTGGTCTATGTTAAAAGGCACCACCAAGGAACATTAGAGCTCAGGAGGAAAGAACCTTTCATCATCTTGCTGACTACACTCATGGCCATCAAGGGTGATAGTATAGCTGCCTGGATCCACTACACCCACACAAGGATTGCAGACTACAAAAGACAGAGATGGAAGTGTCACAAATACTCTTAAACCCTGTACCAGCCTTCCAGCCTTTGGATTTATTATATAAATTTTTAAGTTTTGTCTTCCAATCTTAGAGTTTAGATTATATTTGGAATATTTTTTAAAAAAAATTTTATTGCTATTTTATTTTAAATGACATTTTTAGATTCAGAACTAAAAATGACATATCAAAGGAATATCTATATATTTTAATAAATACTACATTAATTCTTATTTTGCATGTCAGGGGGTTAGGGGTGGAAGTGGTATACAAGTGTGTGCATGTGAAGGCCTGAATGTCATATCAGAAATCTTAATCTGTCTTCTGCTTCATGCAGTAAAATAAAGTGTCTTAGTCAAACTTGCAATATGGGTAGTTTTCCTGATTACTGTGCTCTAGAAATCTCCATCTCTACATTTTTGAGGCTCAAATTACAGGGATGTCACCATGCCTACCAGTTTGTGTGTGTGTGTGTGTGTGTGTGTGTGTGTGTGTGTGTGTGTAACTAAAGAACAATATTCCCATCCTCATGACTGGGGTCAAAGTAGTTTAACTGCTGAGCCATTCCCTAATCCATTAATATATATTCAATATCAAAATATACTGAGCTTCAAAATAAACTGAGCAATTAGTAAAACTTTGGAGAATGTCTTCTATTAAGGGCATGTAAAGAATTTTACTAGCCTGGAGATAAAGCTGGGTCTATGAATTCTTTTTTGTGCAACTGTAAAAACCTGAGTTCAATCCATAGAACCAAAGGTAAGAATCTGAGCATTAAACCTTGAATAACCCAATCAAAAAATAGGGTACAGATCTAAAAAGAGAATTCTCAGCAGAAGAATTACAAATGGTTGAAAGGCACCTGAAAAAGTGTTCATCATCTTTAGCCATCAGAGAATTGCAAATCAAAACAACTTTGAGATACCACCTGACACCAGTTAGATTGGCTAAGATAAAAGAAACAGAAGATAGCCTATGCTGGAGAGGATGCTGAGCAAGGGGAACACTCCTCCCTTGTTGGTGGGAGTGTAAGCTTGTTCAGCCACTTTAGAATGCAGTGTGGTGGTTTCTCAGAAAATTGAAAATCAATCTCCCCAAGGACCCAGCAATATCACTTCTTGGTGTATACCCTGAAGATGCACAGTCACACTCCAAAGGCATAGCTCAACTATGTCTTTAGCAGCGTTATTTGTAATAGCAAGAACCTGGAAACAACCTAGATGTCCCTCAACTGAAGAATGGATTAACAAACTGTGGTACATCTACACAATGGTGTACTACTCAGCAGTAAGAAACAATGATATCCTAAAATTTGCAGGCAAATGGATGGATTTGGAGAGTATCCTCCTGAGCAAGGTATCACAAACCCAGAAAGATAAGCAGGGGATGTACTCACTTATTAGTGGACTCTAAACAAACAAACAAACAAGAAAAAAGCAAAGCATGCCCAAGCTGTAAACCACAACCACTGAACAGCTTGAGATTAGAAACACCCTGGAATGACTCCTTGGATCCCACTCCCCCTGGAGGAACACCTGACTCACTCTTGAGGGAGGGGGGAGAAAACTGGATCTGCCAGGAGTAGAGACTGAACTAAGCAATATTGGGGCAGTGGGACCGTGGGACTGCCTGCCACCTGCCCAGGGAGGGGATGGGGAGTTGTGAAGAGAGAATGAACTGATGTGTTGCAAGGGGGAAGGGACCTTGAATAAGGATATTCAAGGATAGAAAGTGTGACTTCTTTGTTCATAATAAATAAATAAATAGATAAATAAATAAATAAATTGAAAAAAAAAGAATCTGAGCATTGTGAGCATATGCTTATAACACTGTAATAGGGACGCAGGTTCATGCAGGTCCTTGAGGCTTGCTGGCCACCTGTACTAGACTAATGAGTAAGAGCTAGTGCAATGAGAAAACTGTTACAAAGCACATATGGACAAAACCTGGGGAATATAATTCAAGTTTGTCCTCTTAACCTGCAAATGGTATGAACCCACACACATATGGCATGCACATACACATGCATAAATACACCAAAAATATTCAAAGAGAAGTTTATCTCACATGTGTTTAAAATATGCTATAGAATCCTAGAGAAATAATCCAAAAGAAATTTAAAATGTCATGTTATATGCTGACATGAACTCAGGCTGACTTCTGGCAAGTGTATCCATTTGTATCACTATTCATTGCTTCATTTTTTTCTAGTTTTTTATTATTAATAAAGTCTCATTTTTTTATCCATATAATGCCTTGTTCAAATGCCCTTCCTCTCTCACCCCTAAAAGTCACTCTTCTCCCCATCTCCTTATCTCCTCCTTGGCAAGGGCAGGAGGTCACAAAGTCCTAATGTGGCTTAGTTCAGCATCCACTCCAGGCATCTACACTTTCCTCATCCCTACATCAAGACTGGCTCAAGTGTTCCTCTGGAAGGAATGGGCTCCAAAGTGACAGTTCAAGGTGCTTCAGATCTCAAGCTGTTCAAGGTTTGTAGTCTGCAGATTGGACATGCTTTGCTTTTTGTTTAAAGTCCACTAATGAGTGAATACATCTCCTGCTTATCTTTCTGGGATGGAGAAACCTTGCTCATGAGGATATTCTCCATATCCATCCATTTGCCTATAAATTATAGAATATAATTGTTTATTACTGCTGAGTAGTACTCCATTGTGTAGATGTACAACAGTTTGTTAATCCATTCCTCAATTGAGGGGCAACTAGTTTCTTTCTAGTTTTTTTTTCTTTTTTTTTCCTTTTTCTTTTTTTCTTATGAATAAAGTCACATTTTCTATCCATGTATATCCTTATTCAAGGTCTCTTCCCCTCCTACCTCCTCCAGTCACTCTCTCTTCTCCACATCTCCCCATCCCCTCCAAGGATCCAGCAATACCACTTCTGGGTGTATACCCAAAAGATGCACATTTGCACTCCAAAGGCATTAGCTCAACTATGTTCATAGCAGCATAATTCGTAATAGCAAGAACCTGGAAGCAACCTAAATGCCCCTCAACTGAAGAACAGATTAACAAACTGTCGTACCTCTACACAATGGAGTACTACTCAGCAGTAAGGAAAACTGATATCCTAAAATTTGCAGGCAAATGGATGGATTTGGAGAATATCTTCCTGAGTGAGGTATCTCAAACCCAGAAAGATAAGCAGGGGATGTACTCACTCATTAGTGCACTCTAAACAAAAAAAAAAAAATAAAAAAGCAAAGCATGTCCAAGCTGCAAACCACAACCCCTTAACAGCTTTGGGTCTGAAACACCTGGGAGTGGCACCTTGGATCCCACTCCCTCTAGAGGAACATCTGCCTCATCTTGATGTTGGGGTGAGGAAACTGGATCTGCCAGGAGTGGATGCTCAACTGAGCAATATTGGGTCATAGCTTCATTTTTACTTTTTTATCTCTAATGACTTTCTCAAGACTGGGTAGCAAGCCCTCTCTGCAACATCTGTTCCTCTCTTGAAAAAAAAACCCACATCTTCGCAGAATACCCTCACTGCTAATATGCAATTCCTAGATCATTTTGGATAGCTACATCCTTTTGAATCCAACCCAAGGAAAAAGGGAAGAAAGACAGTCTTAGGCAGCCTTTCAGGTTTAGAAGTTTTATGAGCTCAGTGGTTGACTCATGACTCCTTTTTTTCTTTGACTCCTGAAATAATAGATTCCCTTTGAAAGTTTAACCTACTAATGTGCAACTAGCTTTCGTCTTAAATTAATGGCTTGGATAGTTATAATAGCTGCTTGAACTAGGCAGTAAAAGAGGAATTTTTTTCTTGAAACTAAAATCAATGTCAGTGTAAAGTATGGAAAGATAATTGCTCAGATAATTTGTATATTGGAGAAGAATGACTGATGACATCTAAGCTTGATAAATGGTGAAATGCCGCAAGGGTATTAATCTCTAAGCCTTGTGAGCTCAAAAGTTAAAAGAAAAAAGATTTATATTTTCCACACAGAATGATTTTATTAGTAAAATGAAGAATGCTCATCAAATTTCGTAAGTGCTCAGGAAACAAAGCCAGAAAAATTAAAATGCTGTGTTATCGCCTTGGTTATATGTTTTCTTTTTTTCTGCATTTGAAAGAGTGAAAGAGTGACAGAACTCACATTCTTGAGGAGGAAAGGTAGAATTCTGGAGGTAACCTGATGGAATTTGGACACTACAGCCATTTCTCAGAGCCAAGAAGCTCACAAGTTACAGCAGGTACACTGTAGAGTCTGCTCTGCTATGGATGATTCTAGATATGACCCCCCTATTAGCAAACTACTGGTGGGATGGATATTCTAACATGGCACTTCTGACCGTGAACACAAGTCACAGTGTTCCTCTTCCCCAGAATGTTCACAGTTACCCTCTTTCTGTTATGTATATCTTTTGATGATTCCTAGAAAATTGATGTTCCTTAAAAAAAATGCTTTTTTTAGGTGAGGCATGGTGACACACAACTTTAATCCCAGCTCTTAGGAGGCAGAGGCAGACAGTTGTCTGTGAGTTCTAGGCCAGCTAGGGTTAGGAATCTGCCTCAAATGTATATGTAAAATAAATAAACTACCTTTTATGGCAAGTTATGCCTACACATGCCTAGAATAACATGGGGAAGGTGTCACAGGAGGACCAGTTCAAGATCAATAACTGCACAGTGAGTTTAGGGCCAGCCAGCCAACTATCTCAAAAAAATTAGAGCCAGGTGATAGTGGCACATGCCTCTAATCCCACCATTTGGAACAGAGGCAGGTGGACTTTTGTGAGTTTGAGGCTAATCTGGTATACAAATCAAGTTCCATGACAAGGCTGCACAGAGAGAACTTGTCCTCAAAAAACAAAACAAAACAAAAAACCCAAAAAATTGCTTCTTTTATCTCATTTTGAAGCAGCTCATTAGGCTCTTGAGATACAGTGTTTACACATTCAGACTGCACACTCCCCACTCCTTGGGGATTCAGGTAAATATACATTCCAATGACCTTTTGGATTTGGTTCATTTCTTTTAATTTTTTTATCTTCAAATTTGATGCTTTTATTTTTTTATTATGAATAAAGTCATATTTTTTATCCATGTATACCCTTGTTCTCCACCTCATGGAATTGGTTAATTTCTTATACCTTCTTTCTAATTTTAAGTTTTTCCTCTTATTATAGTTTTTTGTCTAGTTTCTATTCCTATTTCAGTTGATGACATCAGTTTTCTAGATGTACCAGTAGATAAAAGATAAGTGTTCTAAAGATATGTTCTAATTTTTATAGGCCTCTAGGAATAATAAAAGCTTATATTTATTATAAAATATTTATATAATAAAGAAACCCATTGAGACATCTGATTTTAAAGTATAAAAAGATACCATGCTTACCTAATTTTTTTCTTGTGGATAAAGTTAATTAAATGCCTAACTTCTGATAAAACTCTATTATCTTCTCTGCTCCTAGATATCCACAATGTCATATACTGATGTAAATCACATTTAATGTGAACAAGAAACCAGGAAAGATTATAAAAGAATAAGATAAAATAGTTTACTGCCATTTATTTTAAAAAGCAGGAATGAAAATATCAGAGAACAAAACCTGAACTTATATGTTCCAAAAAGTAACTGTAGATTGTGTTTTAAAGGTTAGCTAATGGCATTTTCACAAATTTGCAGAATTTTGTGTTTTCTCTTTCCAAACAAAACAAACAAACAAGAATACTGCCTTAATTTAAAGCAAGGTAAGGTTTTATTTAATATACCTTTGGGAACTTTTGAATTATGTTTCTGGCTTCTATAACATGTGAAGTTGTATATATTTTCAGAATAGTTAATGATCTACCAAGAACCCTAGAATAATAGTTGATTACATTTGTTGTACATATTAACCAGAAGTCCCTGCTTTTATCAAGATTTCCAACATTCATTTTGCAGTTCCTTTAAGGTAAACTTAAGAAGGGTGCTGAATGGACACACATTAAAATCGAGTTAAATCTGAACACCGAATGCCCTTTCAGTTACCCTTATGTAGGCTTTAACCAGCAGACAAACACAAAAGGAACAGAGGTTTACTTGTTTTATAACTTTTGCTTATGTCATAATTTTTAATTTTTTTCTTTCTATTATTAATATTTCATCTTGTCCCAGATATTTTCTCAAATGGCTTGGTTGGAAAACATTGCTGGATAATAACTTAAAATTAAATATATTGATTTTATAAATTAAATATTAAACTGAGAAATTACTTATTAATGTAATATGTTTAACAGTTTATATACCTTAAATGACTATAAATTACACTTCTAGTAAACACTTGTTAATTATGATCACTATATTGACGTAAAACCAAAATATCTATTTTTTCATAACCTTTTCTAAATGATCTCAGAATGACTGGAAAAATAATTGCTAAGTTTCCTAGATGAGAGCTAAGTTTCAGATTATACGTCAGTAAATTTATAAGAGAAATAGTACAAAATTAATATTATAAAATTTAAAAAGAAAAATATGATGCTACCTTACACTATTCCTCCTAAAATTGCTATTTACACATACTTTTGTAAGAATAGTATCTTGACAGGATGACATGCATGAAAATTCCAGAATTTGTATCTTAGTAAACAAAGTACATACTAGAAATGCTCAACAAAAGCAAAATAAAATAATATCCAGAGATTAAATTCTATTTGATTATATTCATTCACTTTCAGTACTTTGGTATAACCATATACTAGTGTACAGAAGATTGAGCTACTCTAAGGTCTATTCAATACATTTGCTAGGCAAAACTCTCCCAATCTTTTCCCTATATGCAATGATATTTGGTTAAACAACTATGGGTTATTGAAAAGATATGAGTGGAACTGAGGATATGCAGATTTGATACAGGTACAATATAGAACACAGCTTAGCAAGCTTTGTGACTTGCAAGTGTAGATGTTTTGAAGATTGATATACATGCAATATACTGACCATTAAGTGGATTACTGATCATTAAGTGGATTTAATCTGTGCTTGAGAAAATAACAATATTTGGGCAAATTGCTCAGTTGAAATAGTAAATATGGGAGGATATGGATTTGGATGGCATACGTCAGCTATATCTGTAGCAGTAACACTTTGGTAGTGAAAAACACTAAAAAATATAATGAACAAAAGGATGCATACAAACTTGACACAATTTATATAATGTGTTCTTGGATTCAATATTTTTTGTTTTTTTCTTTGTAAAATGTTCTTTCTTTTTGGTTTTTAAATTTATTTTAAAAAGTTTATTTCTACACATATGCCACTGCTTCCCCTCCTTTCTCTCCTCCCAGTCCCTCCCTGTCCTCTCTCAGCCTCAGCAATGCCATCCCCCCATCCATTCCCCAGGTAGAGCAAGGAGTCCCAAGGTGGGTCAGTCTCGCATATCCATTTACAAAGGGTATGTCTAGAGTTTTAATACAAAATTATAAGATTCTCAAGACCCTCAGTTATAGGACCGTAATCTGATAAAAACAACTCCATTAATACAATATGATGGTCTTCAGCATTTGTGGTCCTCTAGAGTACAACTTGTATGCTGTATTTGATTTTCAAGTACTTCAAGAACATATAAACACCTAGTATACTGACCACAATTTATGTTTTCTTCTATGTTGTAAACTATGACATGTGTGAACAAGGCACTTTCCCACTATGGTAGTGTATTCGAAATAATGGAAAAAGAAAAAAGAGCAAATTTATTTTTGTTTTTTTGTGATACAAAGGGGAAATGACTTAGTTAAGATACAGGGAAAGCTTTCTCGTGACAGCTTTTTACTTTCATGTTGAAAGTAAAAAATTATATGCTATATAGCATGAAGATTAGGAAGCTTGTGTTAATAGACTATCTTAAAAGAGTATTTGTAAAAGTGTCAAGATCTAATCCTTGGTGAAAATTATAACAAAGTTGCTACATATTGCAACTATTCAAGACCAAACTTTTTGCTTTTACTGCAACATTATATAGTATCTAAGCAGTGGAAAAGATGTCAGAACTGTGCCATTCATTCAATATTCATTCACTCAATAACTACTTCAATTTTGTAACAAGAATTGACAGCAGACTCACGTAATCAGGTTAGGACAATTTCCATTTATTTGTTTTAACCCTTGTTGTTATGGTCTCCAAGGGTGAGGCTTAGGAGACTCTTTATGTTTCAGTTTGGGAAAATCTTCAGAACTGTCCAGATATGAAGGATGTGAGGTGGATTTTGCATTACGAAGAACATTTCTTTTCCCAAAACTCTTAGATGATTTTGCAGCTATGTGGCCCTGACCACCACGTTTAACATGCTCCAGTGGAGGTTGATGCTTTCCAACAGACAGGAAATGTTTCTCAAGAGTCAAGATATAATCAATTGCATCTTGTACATTACAAGCTGACCCACTAACAATGATGCTAGATTTAGCCCAGGTTCCTTTTGAAGGTACACGAATGTTTACTTGGAATTGTTCCATGATATTATGGATAGACTTTCCACCAAATCCAATAATATTGGCACAAACTTGATGGTTCATTGGGATTTCCTTGGAAACTGTTTTTTCAATTTTACGCAGCATTTTCATTATTGCATCTCGAGCTCCTAGGATGTTGTCTTTAGAACCGGAAATAGTAATCTGATCTTGTATTGTATTGCTTCCTTTCTTTGGAAAATGAACAGTAACATCATATTCTGTGCAAATTTGGGAAATAAGTATACCTTTATTACCAAAGATCTTGGAATGATATTTGGGATCTAAACTGAAGGTTTGCCTAAAATGTTTTATTGTCCGGTCATCTATTTCCATTTGTAAAGCTTTTAGTTGTTTTTGCAATTTCATCTTGGCTTGTTGTACATTTGCTTCAAGGCCCATAATGGATATGATATGAAAATTGCCTCCAGGTTGCGATACCTGAATATGAACTTCAAATTCATTTATTAGCTTGCGTAACCCACTTCCTTTGTGTCCAATGATGTACGGATGTAGGTGAAAAGGTACTTCGACTTCAGCAGTGACAGGAACAAGAGACTCCAGAGGTTGAGTGGTCACCTTGCAATTTTCTGTTTTGCCCGAGATATTCATGGTGTCACTTTTTTTTGGAGAGGTTGAGGCAGGCTCTTTAGTGTTCTTTCCACCCTGATCTTTCGCAGTTTCCTGACCCTCTGGATGCGTGTTTGTAGTTGCTTTTTCTGTTTCTGGAAATTTGATTTGAACCTTACAATCCCTGGCAAATTGTTGGATTCTAGAACATATTGGTCCCATAATAAAAGGATGGAATTTGGGGGGAACAACACACCGTGCTGTCATCTGGGACCCCAAAGGCTCAAATATCTCTTGAATATGTTTCTTTGCTGCTTCAACGCAAGCTTTTGCTCCTTTTATTGTGACTTTTGTACTTTGTTTTCCTGCATATGAAAAAGTAACAAACACACCACCATATTCCTTAATTATTTCTCGCAAAAGCTGTCCCCTTTGCATGACAAAG
The DNA here is from genome assembly GCA_004025045.1 of Sigmodon hispidus. Classification (NCBI taxonomy): domain Eukaryota; kingdom Metazoa; phylum Chordata; class Mammalia; order Rodentia; family Cricetidae; genus Sigmodon; species Sigmodon hispidus. The sequence goes on along the minus strand of PVIH01009279.1, from coordinate 51,594 downwards.
TAATTGTGAAATTTGGGATTTATCAGTATGCTATCCTCCACCACATTTTCCAGATCTTTCAGTAAAACCTCTACCTCTTTTTGCACATCTTTAACAGCCTCTTCTGTCCCTATGATGGTAACTGATTCTTGATCCTTGTTCTTAAAGGTAGGGAAAATGATACGTGCCCCTGTCTTCTCACAAATTTCATGAAGATTGCCACCATTTTTACTCATAAGAAATTGATGATATTTTGACTTTACAGGGACAGCCACGGAGTAACTCTTGGTTTGCTCGTCTTCTGCAAGTTGCAGGAGTTTTGTCTTAGCTCTTTCAACACATTCTGCAGGGCCTCTAATAATGACTTTTTGAAGGCCCAATGTGGTACTTGGAAAATGAATATGGATATTGCCACATTCTTTTATGATTGAACACATCAAAGATTTTTTAGAATCAGTCAGGGATTTATGTAAACTGGGAGGAATAGAAATTTCCAATTCAGAAACTTTGGCTGCATTTTTATGCATAGAGAGAATCCAGTTTCGAGTTACTTCATGATGTTCTGGCTTTCTAACAGTGATATTATTTTCTGAGTTGCAACTTGATGATGGAAAGCTAACCCTTCCTCTTGAATTTAGATTTGCAGTATGGTTTTCCCTTTGCAAAGACCTATTAGGATATAAAATGTATTGTCTTTTGGAAGTCATTGTTGATTTCAAGTATATGCAAGTCAGATGCTTTGCAGATCATTCAGCAGCAGCCCCAAGACTAAAAAACCATATGTAGTTGTCCTTTAGCATATTACTGTATGAAAAAAAATACTTTAAAGACATAATTCATAAGATAAAGACAATAAAATAATTATTATATTCATTCATTCATTTTTCTGAGAATAAATTAGAGTTTCACCTACTTACATACCCTTATATGAACACAAGGTAAGTTCAAATTAAAAGGGCTGGATGAAAACAATTACAATATTTTCAAAACATAGTTCATATTTAAAGCATTCCTGTGACATTCATAAATAGCCTTTTTTTGTTCCAAAACCAGAGTCATTGTTTTGTCACCTCTACCAGCTGTTGTTTCTAAATTATTGTTTCACAAATATAATTATCTAAGTCTCTAAAGATACTGTATTTACCAGTGTTTGAAATTTACAGTATCGATCTTTAAAATACATTCCTTAGAATTGCAAATAACTGAGTCTTAACATAAAAAGACATGGAAATATTATGTGGACTAATTGGGAAAGGTAATGAATGATGGGAGAAGAGGAAAGAGATAAGAAGAAAGCAAAGAAAGATTATAACAAAGTAATTTATATAAAATAAAGTAAAATTACCATGAAACCCATCATATATAAACATATATATAATTAATATATACTGATAAAAGATAAATAAAATTCTCACATTCCATTTGTTCAATTTATGGGATTTTAATGAACTTAGATTTTATCAGAAATACCAACTCATTTGCAGAAAATTTCCTTCACCTACATAGTTCCTCCATGGTCATTTTCAGGAACTCTCCCATTTCTATCACCACATACAGACAAATCATATATATATTTTGATTTTTATCTGGGAGTTTCATAAAGGTTACATACACAATGGATAAAACCTCAGTTAAATGTCTGAGCACTGTTTCTAGATTCATATTTGTTGGGACATAATACTATACTCTTCTAATTCTGAACATTTCTCATTTATGCTTAGAGCAAACAAAAATTGTTCTGACATAGTTTTCTGGGTCTACTTTCACTAGTAAAATTCTACATAGTAAGTTATTAATGCCTGCATCTTTGAACTATAACTTTCTATAGTATTCTTTCTCTACATACTATAATTTAGACATATTTTGGGATATCATGTAAATGAAAACTAATTACTCCTTAAATATATAATGCTGTCTCTTAGCTTCAGTGTTTAGATATCCATATGCCACCTTATTATCACAAAATTAATACCTCAGAGTCTTTTAAAATTTATTTTCTATTGTTAAATAGTAATATCCAATTTTTTTTGTTCGAACTTGAATTTTTGTTTGTTTTTCAAGACAGTTTTCTCTGTGTAACAGTTCTGGCTGTACTGGAACTCATTTTGTACCATGCTGGCATCAAATTTGCTTTTCCTCTTGAGTGTTGGGATTAATTGCATGTATCACACAGCTCAGCTTGAACTCTATTGGAATTATATAAAAGCAAACAAATTTTTCTAAGTTTTTAAAGGTACTAAATTTCATTTTAAAATTTTATTCCTTCATTTATATCATGGTAGGGACAGATACTGACTTACATTCTCTACCTGCTCTCTTGCTTTTCTTGTAATTCACTATGCTGTTGTAAAACTAGTCCATCTTTTACTTGGTCCTTATCTCATAAATTTGTCTTTTGGAGCCCCACTCTATAAACTGTTTTTCTTAGTAACATCTCCTTTATCTCTTAAAGGAGTATCTACATTTTCTCTTTCATTTCTTATAGAAACATGCTTTTATATACATGTATCTAAATAAATATCTAAGTAATGCTTATTATCTAGCTATATAATACTACATCAAGTAAATCAGAAATGCATATAGCTATAAGGATAGATAATTTTCTACCTAAAAAATATATTTAACATGATTTTTCCTCTTTTCCACACTCCAGCTAATCTCATGCCTTTTACTTTCTCTAGAGTTTATGATCTCTATTTTAAATCTTACTGTTTTACACACACACACACACACAGACACACACACACACACACACACACACATACTTCATTTAGTATTCAAGGCTTTACTAGAGCATATTGTTGAATGTCAATTATTCTATCATATTTTTATTGTTCAAATAATATTCTAACCTTAATTGTAACATCACCTTCTAAATGAGCTCATCATTGGATAGACTAACTGTACTAGCTTTCTGATTGATCTTTTTGTTGTTTTATCTCTTATCTACATTATTATTTTCAAGTAAAAATTTTACTCTGTACTTTATGATTTTAATTTCAGCTTCTACTCCTAGACATCTTTACATCAAACATATTATCTGTTCATTGTTTGTATTGCACTGCCAAGTAGGACATACATCATATTCTGTAGTGGGATTATGTTGTTACATTGTAAATATTTGTTCCTCCTACTTGTTTAATAAAAAGCTGATTGGCCAGAGGCAAAAAGGATTTATGGGTGTGGCTGCCAGGCTAAGAAAATGCTGGAAACAGAAAGAACAGAGCATAGTTGCCAGGGATGCAGGAAAAGAATTTGAAATGCTGCTGACAAAAGGTATCACACCGATTGGCTGAATAAAATAAGAATCATGGATTGAAATAAGATAGCTAGCAAGTTATGTGCCTGAGCCCTAGGTAAATCAGTATAAAATTAATATAAGCATCTGTGTGCTTCTGTGGGGCTGCAGGTCTGTGCATCAGATCCTCAGGGATGAGATCAAAAGTCCATGCCAGAAACCTTTTACTACAATATTATATGTGCAATAATCTCCTATGGTATTTTTGGATAACATTAAAATGAAAATCAAAACTCAAAGGAAAATATACATGAGAATATATGAAATACAAAATGACACTGAAAGTCAACCAGAATCCATATACTCAAAAAATAAATGGTGGATACAAATGTGCATATTGAATTAAAGATAAAACATTTTTTAATTTTGAGAAACATAAATATCTATGACTCTATTCAACTAATGATAAAGCAAGTAATAAAGGCTTTAACAATATTTAGTGTTGACTTGCACAATTTATATTCTCAGTTACTGTGGACATGTATTGATATTAATTTAGAACTTGACATATTAGTGAGCCAATCATTATTGGAAATAGACTGGCATGAAAAAGAAAAGAATATAGCTGATATAAAAGTCAAGTGGAATAATTAAAATTTCAAGCATTTGATAAACATTTAACAAATTTGCAAACCCTTTACCTGAGCTTTTAAAAATTTGTTTGTAATAAAAGTGATCAAATTCAAAGTTTTGTTCACACTGGCATGCAGTAGTCTTAGGCCTTAGTGTTAAATACTAATAAATAACTAGAACTTAGTGTGAAATTTCTGAAAAATACTTGTCCAATTGTTTCAAGAAACTTTTATTTATATGATGTTCATATGCAAAGTATTCTTTCCATAAAAATGCTTCACAACACTATATTTATCTTTTTACTGAACAAGTGGTGAAATAGGATAAATTATAATGAGGTATCAATGAACAAAATATTGAGTAAAAGTGTTGGTAATTTTATAGCATTATATAAATACTGATAGAGAAAAATACATTTAAAAATTAAACAGTGTCGTATCTTCTTAATATTTGGTGCATTTACTTATACAGAGATGAAGTAAAACTATATTTTGTAGAAGAAAATATTAAATGAATAAATGTTTTAGGAATTTTTAAAAAGTACGTGATTTCTTAATATAATAATTTGTAAAAATAACATTAGAATTTTCTTGACCAAACTTTAAAGAAGAAAATATAAACAGATAAAATGACTGTGGTTTATATATTTTAGTGAATATATATTCACTACAGACACACACACATCCATGTGTATGTATGTACACATGTATAAGACAGTAATCAAAATATTTACCAAAAGAGCATATAATTTTATAGCAGACTATAATCTGTATTTACATGTATAAGACAGTAATCAAAATATTTACCAAAAGAGCATATAATTTTATAGCAGACTATAATCTGTATTTTTAGTGAAAAGTGCACTTAAGGGCTAAAATGTGTTACACATGGACAATTTTTAGTGTATGTATTTGATTTGTACAAAAGTATGTGCATATATATAAATATAAATATACATATAATAAGACTTACCCAGTTACAGATGATATATCTTATAAATTTTCGAACTTGCATCAAGTTTTCTTTGTAAATGGTTTTTGAGACTGTGTATGCAAGGAGAGATCCTTAGGTAAATTTCACATCACACAGACTAACACAAGTTTATTCTTAATCACAAATTAATTTTTTTCTTATTGAAAATAGTTTTTCATACAATATATATTGATTTTTATACAATGTATCTTGATTATAGTTTCCCTTCTAATTACTTCTTTTAATTTCTCCCACCTGCCCTCCTATTAGAGAAATTTGTCATGTGTAATGTATCAGTTTTTGTAGATATTTATTAAAATGCATTTATATAAAAATTATATGTATGGGATTTTTGCCGATATGTGTGTTAATGTACCATGTGCATGAACTTCTTATACAGGTCATAAGTGGGTATTGGATACTTGACTACAGATGGTCTTCAGCCATCATGTGAACTGAACTCAAGACTTTTGCAAGAGAAAAAGGTGCTTTTAAAAACAGAGTCATCTTTCCAGTCCATATAATTATACTTTGTGTAAGAATTTTCATATACCGGTATAAAGAAGCATTCTTTCCTTGTCCTTCATGTAAGCATAATACCCTACTTTATTTCACAATGGTTTTGCGTAAAAGATTTTATATAATAACTATTTTTCTTTTTCTATTTTTAAAAATCATTTTTACATACAAACACTGTCCCCCACCCACCCCACTCCCCAGGCACCACTACCTTTCCTCAGTTTTTCTGTTTTTCAAAGAGAGTAATAACTTTCAGAGGGAAGTTAGTACAGTCTTGCATATAAAGTTGAGGCAGAGCCATGCCCCTCCTTTCAGTATCAAGGCAGAGCAAGGTATCCCTCTATAGGAAATGGGCACCAGAAAGCTAATTCATACACTAAGAATAAATCTTGGTCACACTGTCAGAGTCCCCATAAACGACCCATGCTACCTAACTGTCATCCATATTGAGAGGACCTAGTTTGGTTCCATTCATGTTCCCCAGATGTTAGTTCAGAGTCATGGAGCTCACAATAGCTTGCAGCAGCTTCTTCTGTGGATTTCCTCATCATGATCTTGACCCTCATGCTCTTAAAATCCCTTGTTCCCTTTTTGACTGGGCTGAGTGCTCAACCCAGGGCTTAGCTGTAGATCTATGAATCTACTTCCATCAGTTTTTGGATGAAAAAGTCTATGGTGACACTTAGGGTGGTCATCAATTTGATTACAGGTTAAGACCAGTTCAGGCATCTTTTCCACTATGGCTTGGAATCTTATCTGGGGTCATTTTTGTAGATTCTTGGCTATTTATGTAGCACCAGATTTCTCTCTAATGCTACGATTACTTTTTATCTAAAGATATCTCTTTTGCTGTCCCTCCCTCAACTCAATAATCCCATTTCCTCATGTTCTCTTCCCACCTCTCCTTAACACCGCCCCCAATTGTCACAATCTACTCAGGAGATTTTATCTATTTTACCTTCTCAGGAGTATCTATGAATGTATTTTTTAGTGTCCTCTATGTAACACAGCTGCTCTAAGATTGTGGATTGTAACCGTGTTACCTTTTACTTTACATCTAATATCCACTTATGAGTGATTACATACCATGTTTGTTTATCTGGGTCTGTGTTACTTCACTCAAGGTAATTTTCTTCTAGTTCCATTCATTTACTGGCAAATTTTACAATGTCATTTTTTAACTGGTGAGAAGTACTCTATTGTGTAAATATGCTACATATTTTTATGCATTCTTCAGGTGAGGGAAATCTAGGTTGTTCCAGGCTCTGGTTATTATAAATAATGCTCATGATATCCATCTCTAAGAAAACCATTTACATGAATTATTGTTTAGACCATTCAAGTTAAAATTTAATGAATAATTTTGTTAAAACTATGAGTGTCTTATTGAATCTATTAGATTATATAAAAAATTTTGTATAGTTTCTTGGATGTAAGTTTTTAAAACATCTACTAGCTGATGTTCAACTCAATGATGTTTCATTTACAAAGTAGTCATTATTTCCTAGGTTTGATTCCAAACACCACTAAAATTATATTGCAAAGAACCTGCTCTATCAGATGAAAGGCCAATACCCAGATCCCAAGCCCTTGTTCCAACAGAGCCCAAGGCAGCACTCATAATTCCAGGTAACACTCTCACTCCTGGACCACGAATATTGCCCCCAAACCCACAAGGTTAAATGCCAATAGCACTTCCTCTCGTCATTACCCTATTTCACCTGAGTACAACATGACTAGGAGCCCCATTCTACACCAGAGGCCTCACCAGTAACCAAGTCCCCCCAAAACATACCAGCACCCTCAAGTCCAAAGGACCTACAACTAGACAAATGGCCACTTTGGGATGCCACAAGGTTAGGATCCAACTTGAGCAAAAACCCACTGCTTAATTAGGTAACACTGAGGCAATCAGATATCCAGGCCCCAATGTGGGCAGAGAATCACTATTCAACCAGTTTCCTCAGGCAATAAAACCAAAGGGGAATTAGAAACCAGAGAGCAAAACAGCAATCCAACAATAACAAAATCTCAGAATTAGGCACCTACACTAATAATCATCCAAACCCAAATGCCTAAATACCATTGTTAGAACACATTGAACAACCACAAGGTCACTATATCACCACCAGAACTCAGTCATCCAACTACAGAAAGATATGCACATTGCAAGATAACTGAAGCATGAGAAAATGACATGAAAAGCAAACTTATAAAGCTGACAGAGGAATATTTAAGAGGAAATAGATTAATTGTTATAGAAATTAAACAGGGAGGAAAATTAAAGAAGCCCTTTAAAAAGGTCAAAAAATGACTTGAAATAAATAAAGTTGTTCAATAAAGTTAGAGTTAGAAACAATAAAAAAGCACAAACTGAGGAAATTCTGGGGACAGAAACTCAAAGTATCAATCGCAGAATACAAGATATGTAAGAGAGAATCGCAGGTATTATATATACCATACAATAAATACATACACTAGTCAAAAAAATGTTAAATCCCCCCCCCCAAAATATCCTGACACAAGTCATACAGAAAGTCTGGAAAACCATTAAAAGACCAAACATAAAAATAATAGAAATAAAAGAAAAATCACAGCTCAAAGGCCCCCCAAAAATTATTTTAAAAAATTCACATAAATAAATGTTCCTAAATAAAGACCATGCTTATAAAGTACAAGATAATTACAAAGCACAATAGATTTGACAAGAAAAGAAAGTTCTCTCACTACTTCATAATCAAAATATCAAAGACACAGAACAAACAAAATATTAAAAGTGATAAAGAAAAAGGCCAAGTAACATATTAAGGCAGACCTATTAAAATTATATATCCATTTTAATGTAGACTCTAAAAGCCTGAATTACCTGGACAGTTGTCCTGAAGACTCTAAGAGTAAACACATGCAAGGTCAGTATGTTATACCCAACAAATCTTACAGTCAACATAAAGGGAGAAATCAAGATATTCTATGAGATGTCAAATTTATCTATCCAAAAATTAAGCCTTACAAAAAGTACTAGAAAAAAACCCTCAAACTCATGGAGGTTAACTACATTCCAAAATGCAATTTCACATCATCAAAACACAAAGAAAGTAAACATACACACACACACACACACATACTCACACACACGCACACAATATACTACCACCAAAAACATAATAGCAAAAATTAAGAATAATGAGCCATTAGTATCTCTTAATATGATGGACTTAATCCCACAAGCTTTGCAACAACAAAATAACAGAATAATGTGAAAATTGGATTCACTCTTTTGCTTCATATGAGAAACACACTTCTACATCAAAAACATTAGCTAAGAGGGAAAGTTTAGGAAAAGGATTTTCCAAGCAAATGGACCTGAAATAAGCTAGAGTATCTATTTTAAGGTAATAAATGAATTTGAAGTAAAAAGTAATTTTAAAAGATAGAGAATACCTTATACACATCAGAAATAAAGATTTTTTTAAAAAAATCTTAAAAATCTATGTTCAAAACATAAGGTAACTCAGGATGTAAAGGAAACACTCCTGAAGCTTCAGTCACATTTGACCTCCACACACAGATAGTTCTCACACTGATAAGAGGCTTTAATAAACCACTTTAAACACAGGAATAATCACCTAGACAAAACAAAACACAGAAATACTGAAGCTAACTTCCTTCTCCATGCTATCAAGACACCAAGAATTAGGAAACTACAAATTTGTGGAATGAAGGCAACTCTCTATTGAATTTCTATTGTGTAGAGGCAGACATAAGGAAAGAAAGACTTACTGGAATTAAATGAAAATGATTGCACAGGGACTGGGTGCTGTCTGCAGAACATGTCCCAGAGCTCTCTGGAGCAGGTGGAGATAAACTCTGCCTGTCACTGTCACCCAAGCTGCTGCTAAGGGAGTTTGCACAGCGACCACCCCACCTCTAATTAGTCAAACAGAGAAATATAGAAGACTTGAAATGCAGTCCACTGCACAGTGCAGAAGTAGTGATTGAGCAGACCATTTCCTCAGAGGTCACAGGAGGCACACAAGGCCGAGGGCCACAACTGACCAGGAGCCACCTAATTGTGAAGCAATGAAGCCATGGGCAGACACAAGTGCAAAAACTTACATAATAATATAAAGGACAACAAAGTAACTCCAGAAGAAAGGGGCGATCCTACAAATACAAGATCTGAATTGAGCAATGAAGAGGAAACAGAAGGAAGCATTACCAAAAATTCCTTTTTGATGATCATCGAAGCTCTCAAGGAAAACATGAATAATAGCCCTAAAGAAAAAGAAGAAAATACAAACAAAAAAATTGGAAGAGATGAACAAATCTACGAAAGAAACATGCCAGGAACTAAAAGCTGAAAGAGAAGCAATAATAAAGGCACAAAATGAGGCAAAGATGGAAATAGAAAATCTAAAGAAAAAAGCTGGAACCACAGATACAAGCATAACAGAGTTCAAGAGATGGAAGATAGAATCTCTGAAGTGGAAGATTCACTAGCTCAAATAGATATATCAGTCAAAGAATATAGTAAAACTAAAAAAGCCATAACTCAAAATGTTCAGGAAATCTGGGACACCATGAAAAGACCTAATTTGAGAATAATAGGAATAGTAGAAGGAGAAGAATACCAGCTCAAAGGCACAGATAATGTTTTCAATAAAATCATAGAAGAAAACTTCCCTAACCTGAAGAAGAAAATGTCTATAAAGATACAAGAAGCTCACAGAACACCCAATAGATATGACCCCCAAAAAGCCAGCACACCACATTATAATCAAGCCACAAAACATACAGAACAAAGAAAAAATTTTAAGAGCTGCAAAAGAAAAGGGCCAACTTATATATAAAGGCAGACCCATCAGAATAATGCCTGATGATTCTATGGAAACGATGAAAACTAGAAGGGCTTGGTCTGAAGTTGTACAGATGCTAAAAGAGCATGGCTGCCTAACTAGAATACTATACCCTGCAAAATTATCAATCACCATACATGGAGTAAACAAGATATTTCATGACAAAGTCAGACTGAAAGAATATCTATCTACCAACCCAGCACTACAGAGAGTATTAGAGGAAAACTTCCAACATAAGGACCCCAGCTACACCCACAAAATCACAAACAATAATTCCACAGAAGAATACTCCAGAGAAAGGAAATATAAACAAGTTACCACCAAAAATGGCATGAAATATCAATCAATGGTCACTAAATTCCCTTAATATAAATGAACTCAACTCACCTATAAAATGTCACACACTAACAAGATGGATACAACAACAGCAGCCATTCTCCTATTCTCTTAAAGGAACTCATCTCAACCACAAGAACAGACACAGGCTTAGAATAAAGGGTTGGGAAAAGATTTTCCAGTCAAATGGTCCTAAGAAACAAGTGGGGGTTGCATTTCAAATATCTAGCAAAGCAGACTTTAAGCTAAAAGCAATAAAAAGGGAACAAAATGGTCACTACTTATTCATCACAGGAAAAACTGGTCAAGAGGAAATTTCAATCTTTAATATTTATGCCCCTAATAAAAGGGCATCTATTTATATAAAAGAAACACTGCTAACGCTCGAATCTCACATCAATTCTTACACCCTAATAGTGGGAGACTTCAATAGCCCACTTTCAACCCCAGATAGATCAACCAGACAGAGACTCAACAGAGAAATAAGGAGTCTAAATGAGGTTATGATTCAAATGGATTTAATAGATATCTACAGAAGCTTCCACCCAAACACAAAGGAATATACATATTTCTCAGCTCCTCATGGAACTTTCTCCAAAACTGACCACATAATTGGTCATAAAGCAAATATCAACACATACAAAAAAGTGGAAATAATCCCTTGTAACATATTGGACCACCAGGGCCTAAAGTTAGAGTTCAACAACATCAAAACCAAAGAAAGCCTACCAACTCATGGAAACTAAACATCACTCAGGTGAACCATTTCTGGGTCAAGGAAGAAATTAAGAAATCAAAGTCTTTCTAGAATTTAATGACAATGAATTCACAACATATCCAAATTGTGGGACACAATGAAAGCAGCCTTAAGAGGAAAATTCATAGCGCTTGATGCCTATATGAAAAACCTAGAGAAATCCCACACTAGAGACCTAAGAGCTCAGCTGAAAGCCTTAGAACAATTAGAAGCAAACTCACCTAGAAGGAGTAGACGGCAGGAAATAATCAAACTTAGAGCTGAAATCAATATTATTGAAACAAAAAGAATAATAAAAAGAATCAATGAATCTAAGAGTTGGTTCTTTGAGAAA